>CAXAJV010001114.1:765200-818200 GCA_963969225.1 Xylocopa violacea | reverse complement strand
TATAACGTTATAGATGTATATAAAGGTCCCACGGAGACGTAGAGGCCAACAAGCCAGGAATGTGATCAAATATTACCGCCGAGATGTTAGGTTGGGTTAGGTTAGATTATATAACGTTATAGATGTATATAAAGGTCCCACGGAGACGTAGAGGCCAACAAGCCAGGAATGTGTTCAAATATTACCGCCGAGATGTTAGGTTGGGTTAGGTTAGGTTATATTACGTTATAGATGTATATAAAGATCCCACGGAGACGTAGAGGCCAACAAGCCAGGAATGTGTTCAAATATTACCGCCGAGATGTTAGGTTGGGTTAGGTTAGGTTATATTACGTTATTGATGTGTAAAAAGATCCCACGGAGACGGAGAAGCCAACTCGCCAGGAATGTTGTCAAATATTACCGCCGAGATGTTAGGTTGGGTTAGGTTAGGTTATATAACGTTATGGATGTATATAAAGGTCCCACGGAGACGTAGAGGCCAACAAGCCAGGAATGTGTTCAAATATTACCGCCGAGATGTTAGGTTGGGTTAGGTTAGGTTATATTACGTTATAGATGTATATAAAGATCCCACGGAGACGTAGAGGCCAACTCGCCATGAATGTTTTCAAATATTACCGCCGAGATGTTAGGTTGGGTTAGGTTAGGTTATATTACGTTATAGATGTATATAAAGATCCCGCGGAGACGTAGAGGCCAACTCGCCAGGAATGTTTCCAAATATTACCGCCGAGATGTTAGGTTCGGTTAGGTTAGGTTATATTTCGTTATTGATGTATATAAAGATCCCACGGAGACGTAGAGGCCAACTCGCCAGGTATGTTGTCAAATATTAGCGCCGAGATGATAGGTTGGGTTAGGTTAGGTTATATTACGTTACAGATGTATATAAAGGTCCCACGGAGACGTAGAGGCCAACTCGCCAGGAATGCTTCCAAATATTACCGCCGAGATGTTAGGTTGGGTTAGGTTAGGTTATATTTCGTTATTGATGTATATGAAGGTCCCACGGAGAAGTAGAGGCCAACTTGCCAGGAATTTTGTCAAACATTAGCGCCAAGATGATAGGTTGGGTTAGGTTAGGTTATATTACGTTATAGATGTATTTAAACGTCCCGCGGAGACGTAGAGGCCAACTCGCCAGGAATGTTTCCAAATATTACCGCCGAGATGTTAGGTTCGGTTAGGTTAGGTTATATTACGTTATTGATGTATAAAAAGATCCCACGGAGACGTAGAGGCCAAGTCGCCAGGTATGTTTTCAAATACTACCGCCGAGATGTTAGGTTGGGTTAGGTTAGGTTATACTACGTTATTGATGTGTAAAAAGATCCCACGGAGACGGAGAAGCCAACTCGCCAGGAATGTTGTCAAATATTACCGGCGAGATGTTAGGTTGGGTTAGGTTAGTTTATATAACGTTATGGATGTATATAAAGGTCCCACGGAGACGTAGAGGCCAACAAGCCAGGAATGTGTTCAAATATTACCGCCGAGATGTTAGGTTGGGTTAGGTTAGGTTATATTACGTTATAGATTTATATAAAGATCCCACGGAGACGTAGAGGCCAACTCGCCATGAATGTCTTCAAATATTACCGCCGAGATGTTAGGTTGGGTTAGGTTAGGTTATATTTCGTTATTGATGTATATGAAGGTCCCACGGAGAAGTAGAGGCCAACTCGCCAGGAATGTTGTCAAACATTAGCGCCAAGATGATAGGTTGGGTTAGGTTAGGTTATATTACGTTATAGATGTATTTAAACGTCCCGCGGAGACGTAGAGGCCAACAAGCCAGGAATGTGATCAAACATTATCGCCGAGATGTTAGGTTGGGTTAGGTTAGATTATATAACGTTATAGATGTATATAAAGGTCCCACGGAGACGTAGAGGCCAACAAGCCAGGAATGTGATCAAATATTACCGCCGAGATGTTAGGTTGGGTTAGGTTAGATTATATAACGTTATAGATGTATATAAAGGTCCCACGGAGACGTAGAGGCCAACAAGCCAGGAATGTGTTCAAATATTACCGCCGAGATGTTAGGTTGGGTTAGGTTAGGTTATATTACGTTATAGATGTATATAAAGATCCCACGGAGACGTAGAGGCCAACAAGCCAGGAATGTGTTCAAATATTACCGCCGAGATGTTAGGTTGGGTTAGGTTAGGTTATATTACGTTATTGATGTGTAAAAAGATCCCACGGAGACGGAGAAGCCAACTCGCCAGGAATGTTGTCAAATATTACCGCCGAGATGTTAGGTTGGGTTAGGTTAGGTTATATAACGTTATGGATGTATATAAAGGTCCCACGGAGACGTAGAGGCCAACAAGCCAGGAATGTGTTCAAATATTACCGCCGAGATGTTAGGTTGGGTTAGGTTAGGTTATATTACGTTATAGATGTATATAAAGATCCCACGGAGACGTAGAGGCCAACTCGCCATGAATGTTTTCAAATATTACCGCCGAGATGTTAGGTTGGGTTAGGTTAGGTTATATTACGTTATAGATGTATATAAAGATCCCGCGGAGACGGAGAGGAAAACTCGCCATGAATGTTTTCAAATATTATCGCCGAGATGTTAGGTTGGGTTAGGTTAGGTTATATTACGTTATAGATGTATATAAAGATCTCACGAAGACGTAGAGGCCAACTCGCCATGAATGTTTTCAAATATTATCGCCGAGATGTTAGGTTGGGTTAGGTTAGGTTATATTACGTTATAGATGTATATAAAGATCCCACGGAGACGTAGAGGCCAACTCGCCATGAATGTTTTCAAATATTACCGCCGAGATGTTAGGTTGGGTTAGGTTAGGTTATATAACGTTATGGATGTATATAAAGGTCCGACGGAGACGTAGAGGCCAACAAGCCAGGAATGTGTTCAAATATTACCGCCGAGATGTTAGGTTGGGTTAGGTTAGGTTATATTACGTTATAGATGTATATAAAGATCCCACGGAGACGTAGAGGCCAACTCGCCATGAATGTCTTCAAATATTACCGCCGAGATGTTAGGTTGGGTTAGGTTAGGTTATATTACGTTATTGATGTGTAAAAAGATCCCACGGAGACGGAGAAGCCAACTCGCCAGGAATGTTGTCAAATATTACCGCCGAGATGTTAGGTTGGGTTAGGTTAGGTTATATAACGTTATGGATGTATATAAAGGTCCCACGGAGACGTAGAGGCCAACAAGCCAGGAATGTGTTCAAATATTACCGCCGAGATGTTAGGTTGGGTTAGGTTAGGTTATATTACGTTATAGATGTATATAAAGATCCCACGGAGACGTAGAGGCCAACTCGCCATGAATGTCTTCAAATATTACCGCCGAGATGTTAGGTTGGGTTAGGTTAGGTTATATTTCGTTATTGATGTATATGAAGGTCCCACGGAGAAGTAGAGGCCAACTCGCCAGGAATGTTGTCAAACATTAGCGCCAAGATGATAGGTTGGGTTAGGTTAGGTTATATTACGTTATAGATGTATTTAAACGTCCCGCGGAGACGTAGAGGCCAACAAGCCAGGAATGTGATCAAACATTATCGCCGAGATGTTAGGTTGGGTTAGGTTAGATTATATAACGTTATAGATGTATATAAAGGTCCCACGGAGACGTAGAGGCCAACAAGCCAGGAATGTGATCAAATATTACCGCCGAGATGTTAGGTTGGGTTAGGTTAGATTATATAACGTTATAGATGTATATAAAGGTCCCACGGAGACGTAGAGGCCAACAAGCCAGGAATGTGTTCAAATATTACCGCCGAGATGTTAGGTTGGGTTAGGTTAGGTTATATTACGTTATAGATGTATATAAAGATCCCACGGAGACGTAGATGCCAACTCGCCATGAATGTTTTCAAATATTACCGCCGAGATGTTATTTTGGGTTAGGTTAGGTTATATTACGTTATTGATGTGTAAAAAGAGCCCACGGAGACGGAGAAGCCAACTCGCCAGGAATGTTGTCAAATATTACCGCCGAGATGTTAGGTTGGGTTAGGTTAGGTTATATAACGTTATGGATGTATATAAAGGTCCCACGGAGACGTAGAGGCCAACAAGCCAGGAATGTGTTCAAATATTACCGCCGAGATGTTAGGTTGGGTTAGGTTAGGTTATATTACGTTATAGATGTATATAAAGATCCCACGGAGACGTAGAGGCCAACTCGCCATGAATGTTTTCAAATATTATCGCCGAGATGTTAGGTTGGGTTAGGTTAGGTTATATTACGTTATAGATGTATATAAAGATCCCACGGAGACGTAGATGCCAACTCGCCATGAATGTTTTCAAATATTACCGCCGAGATGTTATTTTGGTTTGGTTAGGTTATATTACGTTATTGATGTGTAAAAAGATCCCACGGAGACGTAGAGGCCAACAAGCCAGGAATGTGTTCAAACATTACCGCCGAGATGTTAGGTTGGGTTAGGTTAGGTTATATTACGTTATAGATGTATATAAAGATCCCACGGAGACGTAGAGGCCAACTCACCATGAATGTCTTCAAATATTACCGCCGAGATGTTAGGTTGGGTTAGGTTAGGTTATATTTCGTTATTGATGTATATGAAGGTCCCACGGAGAAGTAGAGGCCAACTCGCCAGAAATGTTGTCAAACATTAGCGCCAAGATGATAGGTTGGGTTAGGTTAGGTTATATTACGTTATAGATGTATTTAAACGTCCCGCGGAGACGTAGAGGCCAACAAGCCAGGAATGTGATCAAACATTATCGCCGAGATGTTAGGTTGGGTTAGGTTAGATTATATAACGTTATAGATGTATATAAAGGTCCCACGGAGACGTAGAGGCCAACAAGCCAGGAATGTGATCAAATATTACCGCCGAGATGTTAGGTTGGGTTAGGTTAGATTATATAACGTTATAGATGTATATAAAGGTCCCACGGAGACGTAGAGGCCAACAAGCCAGGAATGTGTTCAAATATTACCGCCGAGATGTTAGGTTGGGTTAGGTTAGGTTATATTACGTTATAGATGTATATAAAGATCCCACGGAGACGTAGAGGCCAACTCGCCATGAATGTTTTCAAATATTACCGCCGAGATGTTAGGTTGGGTTAGGTTAGGTTATATTACGTTATTGATGTGTAAAAAGATCCCACGGAGACGGAGAAGCCAACTCGCCAGGAATGTTGTCAAATATTACCGCCGAGATGTTAGGTTGGGTTAGGTTAGGTTATATAACGTTATGGATGTATATAAAGGTCCCACGGAGACGTAGAGGCCAACAAGCCAGGAATGTGTTCAAATATTACCGCCGAGATGTTAGGTTGGGTTAGGTTAGGTTATATTACGTTATAGATGTATATAAAGATCCCACGGAGACGTAGAGGCCAACTCGCCATGAATGTCTTCAAATATTACCGCCGAGATGTTAGGTTGGGTTAGGTTAGGTTATATTACGTTATTGATGTGTAAAAAGATCCCACGGAGACGGAGAAGCCAACTCGCCAGGAATGTTGTCAAATATTACCGCCGATATGTTAGGTTGGGTTAGGTTAGGTTATATAACGTTATGGATGTATATAAAGGTCCCACGGAGACGTAGAGGCCAACAAGCCAGGAATGTGTTCAAATATTACCGCCGAGATGTTAGGTTGGGTTAGGTTAGGTTATATTACGTTATAGATGTATATAAAGATCCCACGGAGACGTAGAGGCCAGCTCGCCATGAATGTCTTCAAATATTACCGCCGAGATGTTAGGTTGGGTTAGGTTAGGTTATATTTCGTTATTGATGTATATGAAGGTCCCACGGAGAAGTAGAGGCCAACTCGCCAGGAATGTTGTCAAACATTAGCGCCAAGATGATAGGTTGGGTTAGGTTAGGTTATATTACGTTATAGATGTATTTAAACGTCCCGCGGAGACGTAGAGGCCAACAAGCCAGGAATGTGATCAAACATTATCGCCGAGATGTTAGGTTGGGTTAGGTTAGATTATATAACGTTATAGATGTATATAAAGGTCCCACGGAGACGTAGAGGCCAACAAGCCAGGAATGTGATCAAATATTACCGCCGAGATGTTAGGTTGGGTTAGGTTAGATTATATAACGTTATAGATGTATATAAAGGTCCCACGGAGACGTAGAGGCCAACAAGCCAGGAATGTGTTCAAATATTACCGCCGAGATGTTAGGTTGGGTTAGGTTAGGTTATATTACGTTATAGATGTATATAAAGATCCCACGGAGACGTAGATGCCAACTCGCCATGAATGTTTTCAAATATTACCGCCGAGATGTTATTTTGGGTTAGGTTAGGTTATATTACGTTATTGATGTGTAAAAAGATCCCACGGAGACGGAGAAGCCAACTCGCCAGGAATGTTGTCAAATATTACCGCCGAGATGTTAGGTTGGGTTAGGTTAGGTTATATAACGTTATGGATGTATATAAAGGTCCCACGGAGACGTAGAGGCCAACAAGCCAGGAATGTGTTCAAATATTACCGCCGAGATGTTAGGTTGGGTTAGGTTAGGTTATATTACGTTATAGATGTATATAAAGATCCCACGGAGACGTAGAGGCCAACTCGCCATGAATGTTTTCAAATATTATCGCCGAGATGTTAGGTTGGGTTAGGTTAGGTTATATTACGTTATAGATGTATATAAAGATCCCACGGAGACGTAGATGCCAACTCGCCATGAATGTTTTCAAATATTACCGCCGAGATGTTATTTTGGGTTAGGTTAGGTTATATTACGTTATTGATGTGTAAAAAGATCCCACGGAGACGTAGAGGCCAACAAGCCAGGAATGTGTTCAAATATTACCGCCGAGATGTTGGGTTGGGTTAGGTTAGGTTATATTACGTTATAGATGTATATAAAGATCCCACGGTGACGTAGAGGCCAACTCGCCATGAATGTCTTCAAATATTACCGCCGAGATGTTAGGTTGGGTTAGGTTAGGTTATATTACGTTATTGATGTGTAAAAAGATCCCACGGAGACGGAGAAGCCAACTCGCCAGGAATGTTGTCAAATATTACCGCCGAGATGTTAGGTTGGGTTAGGTTAGGTTATATAACGTTATGGATGTATATAAAGGTCCCACGGAGACGTAGAGGCCAACAAGCCAGGAATGTGTTCAAATATTACCGCCGAGATGTTAGGTTGGGTTAGGTTAGGTTATATTACGTTATAGATGTATATAAAGATCCCACGGAGACGTAGAGGCCAACTCGCCATGAATGTCTTCAAATATTACCGCCGAGATGTTAGGTTGGGTTAGGTTAGGTTATATTTCGTTATTGATGTATATGAAGGTCCCACGGAGAAGTAGAGGCCAACTCGCCAGGAATGTTGTCAAACATTAGCGCCAAGATGATAGGTTGGGTTAGGTTAGGTTATATTACGTTATAGATGTATTTAAACGTCCCGCGGAGACGTAGAGGCCAACAAGCCAGGAATGTGATCAAACATTATCGCCGAGATGTTAGGTTGGGTTAGGTTAGATTATATAACGTTATAGATGTATATAAAGGTCCCACGGAGACGTAGAGGCCAACAAGCCAGGAATGTGATCAAATATTACCGCCGAGATGTTAGGTTGGGTTAGGTTAGATTATATAACGTTATAGATGTATATAAAGGTCCCACGGAGACGTAGAGGCCAACAAGCCAGGAATGTGTTCAAATATTACCGCCGAGATGTTAGGTTGGGTTAGGTTAGGTTATATTACGTTATAGATGTATATAAAGATCCCACGGAGACGTAGATGCCAACTCGCCATGAATGTTTTCAAATATTACCGCCGAGATGTTATTTTGGGTTAGGTTAGGTTATATTACGTTATTGATGTGTAAAAAGATCCCACGGAGACGGAGAAGCCAACTCGCCAGGAATGTTGTCAAATATTACCGCCGAGATGTTAGGTTGGGTTAGGTTAGGTTATATAACGTTATGGATGTATATAAAGGTCCCACGGAGACGTAGAGGCCAACAAGCCAGGAATGTGTTCAAATATTACCGCCGAGATGTTAGGTTGGGTTAGGTTAGGTTATATTACGTTATAGATGTATATAAAGATCCCACGGAGACGTAGAGGCCAACTCGCCATGAATGTTTTCAAATATTATCGCCGAGATGTTAGGTTGGGTTAGGTTAGGTTATATTACGTTATAGATGTATATAAAGATCCCACGGAGACGTAGATGCCAACTCGCCATGAATGTTTTCAAATATTACCGCCGAGATGTTATTTTGGGTTAGGTTAGGTTATATTACGTTATTGATGTGTAAAAAGATCCCACGGAGACGTAGAGGCCAACAAGCCAGGAATGTGTTCAAATATTACCGCCGAGATGTTAGGTTGGGTTAGGTTAGGTTATATTACGTTATAGATGTATATAAAGATCCCACGGAGACGTAGAGGCCAACTCGCCATGAATGTCTTCAAATATTACCGCCGAGATGTTAGGTTGGGTTAGGTTAGGTTATATTTCGTTATTGATGTATATGAAGGTCCCACGGAGAAGTAGAGGCCAACTCGCCAGGAATGTTTTCAAATATTATCGCCGAGATGTTAGGTTGGGTTAGGTTAGGTTATATTACGTTATAGATGTATATAAAGATCTCACGAAGACGTAGAGGCCAACTCGCCATGAATGTTTTCAAATATTATCGCCGAGATGTTAGGTTGGGTTAGGTTAGGTTATATTACGTTATAGATGTATATAAAGATCCCACGGAGACGTAGAGGCCAACTCGCCATGAATGTTTTCAAATATTACCGCCGAGATGTTAGGTTGGGTTAGGTTAGGTTATATAACGTTATGGATGTATATAAAGGTCCCACGGAGACGTAGAGGCCAACAAGCCAGGAATGTGTTCAAATATTACCGCCGAGATGTTAGGTTGGGTTAGGTTAGGTTATATAACGTTATGGATGTATATAAAGGTCCCACGGAGACGTAGAGGCCAACAAGCCAGGAATGTGTTCAAATATTACCGCCGAGATGTTAGGTTGGGTTAGGTTAGGTTATATTACGTTATAGATGTATATAAAGATCCCACGGAGACGTAGAGGCCAACTCGCCATGAATGTTTTCAAATATTACCGCCGAGATGTTAGGTTGGGTTAGGTTAGGTTATATAACGTTATGGATGTATATAAAGGTCCCACGGAGACGTAGAGGCCAACAAGCCAGGAATGTGTTCAAATATTACCGCCGAGATGTTAGGTTGGGTTAGGTTAGGTTATATTACGTTATAGATGTATATAAAGATCCCACGGAGACGTAGATGCCAACTCGCCATGAATGTTTTCAAATATTACCGCCGAGATGTTATTTTGGGTTAGGTTAGGTTATATTACGTTATTGATGTGTAAAAAGATCCCACGGAGACGGAGAAGCCAACTCGCCAGGAATGTTGTCAAATATTACCGCCGAGATGTTAGGTTGGGTTAGGTTAGGTTATATAACGTTATGGATGTATATAAAGGTCCCACGGAGACGTAGAGGCCAACAAGCCAGGAATGTGTTCAAATATTACCGCCGAGATGTTAGGTTGGGTTAGGTTAGGTTATATTACGTTATAGATGTATATAAAGATCCCACGGAGACGTAGAGGCCAACTCGCCAGGTATGTTGTCAAATATTAGCGCCGAGATGATAGGTTGGGTTAGGTTAGGTTATATTACGTTATAGATGTATATAAAGGTCCCACGGAGACGTAGAGGCCAACTCGCCAGGAATGTTTCCAAATATTACCGCCGAGATGTTAGGTTCGGTTAGGTTAGGTTATATAACGTTATGGATGTATATAAAGGTCCCACGGAGACGTACAGGCCAACAAGCCAGGAATGTGTTCAAATATTACCGCCGAGATGTTAGGTTGGGTTAGGTTAGGTTATATTACGTTATAGATGTATATAAAGATCCCACGGAGACGTAGAGGCCATCTCGCCATGAATGTTTTCAAATATTACCGCCGAGATGTTAGGTTGGGTTAGGTTAGGTTATATTACGTTATAGATGTATATAAAGATCCCACGGAGACGGAGAGGAAAACTCGCCATGAATGTTTTCAAATATTATCGCCGAGATGTTAGGTTGGGTTAGGTTAGGTTATATTACGTTATAGATGTATATAAAGATCTCACGAAGACGTAGAGGCCAACTCGCCATGAATGTTTTCAAATATTATCGCCGAGATGTTAGGTTGGGTTAGGTTAGGTTATATTACGTTATAGATGTATATAAAGATCCCACGGAGACGTAGAGGCCAACTCGCCATGAATGTTTTCAAATATTACCGCCGAGATGTTAGGTTGGGTTAGGTTAGGTTATATAACGTTATGGATGTATATAAAGGTCCCACGGAGACGTAGAGGCCAACAAGCCAGGAATGTGTTCAAATATTACCGCCGAGATGTTAGGTTGGGTTAGGTTAGGTTATATAACGTTATGGATGTATATAAAGGTCCCACGGAGACGTAGAGGCCAACAAGCCAGGAATGTGTTCAAATATTACCGCCGAGATGTTAGGTTGGGTTAGGTTAGGTTATATTACGTTATAGATGTATATAAAGATCCCACGGAGACGTAGAGGCCAACTCGCCATGAATGTTTTCAAATATTACCGCCGAGATGTTAGGTTGGGTTAGGTTAGGTTATATAACGTTATGGATGTATATAAAGGTCCCACGGAGACGTAGAGGCCAACAAGCCAGGAATGTGTTCAAATATTACCGCCGAGATGTTAGGTTGGGTTAGGTTAGGTTATATTACGTTATAGATGTATATAAAGATCCCACGGAGACGTAGAGGCCAACTCGCCATGAATGTCTTCAAATATTACCGCCGAGATGTTAGGTTGGGTTAGGTTAGGTTATATTACGTTATTGATGTGTAAAAAGATCCCACGGAGACGGAGAAGCCAACTCGCCAGGAATGTTGTCAAATATTACCGCCGAGATGTTAGGTTGGGTTAGGTTAGGTTATATAACGTTATAGATGTATATAAAGGTCCCACGGAGACGTAGAGGCCAACAAGCCAGGAATGTGTTCAAATATTACCGCCGAGATGTTAGGTTGGGTTAGGTTAGGTTATATTACGTTATAGATGTATATAAAGATCCCACGGAGACGTAGATGCCAACTCGCCATGAATGTTTTCAAATATTACCGCCGAGATGTTATTTTGGGTTAGGTTAGGTTATATTACGTTATTGATGTGTAAAAAGATCCCACGGAGACGGAGAAGCCAACTCGCCAGGAATGTTGTCAAATATTACCGCCGAGATGTTAGGTTGGGTTAGGTTAGGTTATATAACGTTATGGATGTATATAAAGGTCCCACGGAGACGTAGAGGCCAACAAGCCAGGAATGTGTTCAAATATTACCGCCGAGATGTTAGGTTGGGTTAGGTTAGGTTATATTACGTTATAGATGTATATAAAGATCCCACGGAGACGTAGAGGCCAACTCGCCATGAATGTTTTCAAATATTACCGCCGAGATGTTAGGTTGGGTTAGGTTAGGTTATATTACGTTATAGATGTATATAAAGATCCCACGGAGACGGAGAGGAAAACTCGCCATGAATGTTTTCAAATATTATCGCCGAGATGTTATGTTGGGTTAGGTTAGGTTATATTACGTTATAGATGTATATAAAGATCCCACGGAGACGTAGATGCCAACTCGCCATGAATGTTTTCAAATATTACCGCCGAGATGTTATTTTGGGTTAGGTTAGGTTATATTACGTTATTGATGTGTATAAAAATCCCACGGAGACGGAGAAGCCAACTCGCCAGGAATGTTGTCAAATATTACCGCCGAGATGTTAGGTTGGGTTAGGTTAGGTTATATAACGTTATGGATGTATATAAAGGTCCCACGGAGACGTAGAGGCCAACAAGCCAGGAATGTGTTCAAATATTACCGCCGAGATGTTAGGTTGGGTTAGGTTAGGTTATATTACGTTATAGATGTATATAAAGATCCCACGGAGACGTAGAGGCCAACTCGCCATGAATGTTTTCAAATATTACCGCCGAGATGTTAGGTTGGGTTAGGTTAGGTTATATTACGTTATAGATGTATATAAAGATCCCACGGAGACGGAGAGGAAAACTCGCCATGAATGTTTTCAAATATTACCGCCGAGATGTTATTTTGGGTTAGGTTAGGTTATATTACGTTATTGATGTGTAAAAAGATCCCACGGAGACGGAGAAGCCAACTCGCCAGGAATGTTGTCAAATATTACCGCCGAGATGTTAGGTTGGGTTAGGTTAGGTTATATAACGTTATGGATGTATATAAAGGTCCCACGGAGACGTAGAGGCCAACAAGCCAGGAATGTGTTCAAATATTACCGCCGAGATGTTAGGTTGGGTTAGGTTAGGTTATATTACGTTATAGATGTATATAAAGATCCCACGGAGACGTAGAGGCCAACTCGCCATGAATGTTTTCAAATATTACCGCCGAGATGTTAGGTTGGGTTAGGTTAGGTTATATTACGTTATAGATGTATATAAAGATCCCACGGAGACGGAGAGGAAAACTCGCCATGAATGTTTTCAAATATTATCGCCGAGATGTTATGTTGGGTTAGGTTAGGTTATATTTCGTTATTGATGTATATGAAGGTCCCACGGAGAAGTAGAGGCCAACTCGCCAGGAATGTTGTCAAACATTAGCGCCAAGATGATAGGTTGGGTTAGGTTAGGTTATATTACGTTATAGATGTATTTAAACGTCCCGAGGAGACGTAGAGGCCAACAAGCCAGGAATGTGATCAAACATTATCGCCGAGATGTTAGGTTGGGTTAGGTTAGATTATATAACGTTATAGATGTATATAAAGGTCCCACGGAGACGTAGAGGCCAACAAGCCAGGAATGTGATCAAATATTACCGCCGAGATGTTAGGTTGGGTTAGGTTAGATTATATAACGTTATAGATGTATATAAAGGTCCCACGGAGACGTAGAGGCCAACAAGCCAGGAATGTGTTCAAATATTACCGCCGAGATGTTAGGTTCGGTTAGGTTAGGTTATATTACGTTATAGATGTATATAAAGATCCCACGGAGACGTAGATGCCAACTCGCCATGAATGTTTTCAAATATTACCGCCGAGATGTTATTTTGGGTTAGGTTAGGTTATATTACGTTATTGATGTGTAAAAAGAGCCCACGGAGACGGAGAAGCCAACTCGCCAGGAATGTTGTCAAATATTACCGCCGAGATGTTAGGTTGGGTTAGGTTAGGTTATATAACGTTATGGATGTATATAAAGGTCCCACGGAGACGTAGAGGCCAACAAGCCAGGAATGTGTTCAAATATTACCGCCGAGATGTTAGGTTGGGTTAGGTTAGGTTATATTACGTTATAGATGTATATAAAGATCCCACGGAGACGTAGAGGCCAACTCGCCATGAATGTTTTCAAATATTATCGCCGAGATGTTAGGTTGGGTTAGGTTAGGTTATATTACGTTATAGATGTATATAAAGATCCCACGGAGACGTAGATGCCAACTCGCCATGAATGTTTTCAAATATTACCGCCGAGATGTTATTTTGGGTTAGGTTAGGTTATATTACGTTATTGATGTGTAAAAAGATCCCACGGAGACGTAGAGGCCAACAAGCCAGGAATGTGTTCAAATATTACCGCCGAGATGTTAGGTTGGGTTAGGTTAGGTTATATTACGTTATAGATGTATATAAAGATCCCACGGAGACGTAGAGGCCAACTCGCCATGAATGTCTTCAAATATTACCGCCGAGATGTTAGGTTGGGTTAGGTTAGGTTATATTTCGTTATTGATGTATATGAAGGTCCCACGGAGAAGTAGAGGCCAACTCGCCAGGAATGTTGTCAAACATTAGCGCCAAGATGATAGGTTGGGTTAGGTTAGGTTATATTACGTTATAGATGTATTTAAACGTCCCGCGGAGACGTAGAGGCCAACAAGCCAGGAATGTGATCAAACATTATCGCCGAGATGTTAGGTTGGGTTAGGTTAGATTATATAACGTTATAGATGTATATAAAGGTCCCACGGAGACGTAGAGGCCAACAAGCCAGGAATGTGATCAAATATTACCGCCGAGATGTTAGGTTGGGTTAGGTTAGATTATATAACGTTATAGATGTATATAAAGGTCCCACGGAGACGTAGAGGCCAACAAGCCAGGAATGTGTTCAAATATTACCGCCGAGATGTTAGGTTGGGTTAGGTTAGGTTATATTACGTTATAGATGTATATAAAGATCCCACGGAGACGTAGAGGCCAACTCGCCATGAATGTTTTCAAATATTACCGCCGAGATGTTAGGTTGGGTTAGGTTAGGTTATATTACGTTATTGATGTGTAAAAAGATCCCACGGAGACGGAGAAGCCAACTCGCCAGGAATGTTGTCAAATATTACCGCCGAGATGTTAGGTTGGGTTAGGTTAGGTTATATAACGTTATGGATGTATATAAAGGTCCCACGGAGACGTAGAGGCCAACAAGCCAGGAATGTGTTCAAATATTACCGCCGAGATGTTAGGTTGGGTTAGGTTAGGTTATATTACGTTATAGATGTATATAAAGATCCCACGGAGACGTAGAGGCCAACTCGCCATGAATGTCTTCAAATATTACCGCCGAGATGTTAGGTTGGGTTAGGTTAGGTTATATTACGTTATTGATGTGTAAAAAGATCCCACGGAGACGGAGAAGCCAACTCGCCAGGAATGTTGTCAAATATTACCGCCGATATGTTAGGTTGGGTTAGGTTAGGTTATATAACGTTATGGATGTATATAAAGGTCCCACGGAGACGTAGAGGCCAACAAGCCAGGAATGTGTTCAAATATTACCGCCGAGATGTTAGGTTGGGTTAGGTTAGGTTATATTACGTTATAGATGTATATAAAGATCCCACGGAGACGTAGAGGCCAGCTCGCCATGAATGTCTTCAAATATTACCGCCGAGATGTTAGGTTGGGTTAGGTTAGGTTATATTTCGTTATTGATGTATATGAAGGTCCCACGGAGAAGTAGAGGCCAACTCGCCAGGAATGTTGTCAAACATTAGCGCCAAGATGATAGGTTGGGTTAGGTTAGGTTATATTACGTTATAGATGTATTTAAACGTCCCGCGGAGACGTAGAGGCCAACAAGCCAGGAATGTGATCAAACATTATCGCCGAGATGTTAGGTTGGGTTAGGTTAGATTATATAACGTTATAGATGTATATAAAGGTCCCACGGAGACGTAGAGGCCAACAAGCCAGGAATGTGATCAAATATTACCGCCGAGATGTTAGGTTGGGTTAGGTTAGATTATATAACGTTATAGATGTATATAAAGGTCCCACGGAGACGTAGAGGCCAACAAGCCAGGAATGTGTTCAAATATTACCGCCGAGATGTTAGGTTGGGTTAGGTTAGGTTATATTACGTTATAGATGTATATAAAGATCCCACGGAGACGTAGATGCCAACTCGCCATGAATGTTTTCAAATATTACCGCCGAGATGTTATTTTGGGTTAGGTTAGGTTATATTACGTTATTGATGTGTAAAAAGATCCCACGGAGACGGAGAAGCCAACTCGCCAGGAATGTTGTCAAATATTACCGCCGAGATGTTAGGTTGGGTTAGGTTAGGTTATATAACGTTATGGATGTATATAAAGGTCCCACGGAGACGTAGAGGCCAACAAGCCAGGAATGTGTTCAAATATTACCGCCGAGATGTTAGGTTGGGTTAGGTTAGGTTATATTACGTTATAGATGTATATAAAGATCCCACGGAGACGTAGAGGCCAACTCGCCATGAATGTTTTCAAATATTATCGCCGAGATGTTAGGTTGGGTTAGGTTAGGTTATATTACGTTATAGATGTATATAAAGATCCCACGGAGACGTAGATGCCAACTCGCCATGAATGTTTTCAAATATTACCGCCGAGATGTTATTTTGGGTTAGGTTAGGTTATATTACGTTATTGATGTGTAAAAAGATCCCACGGAGACGTAGAGGCCAACAAGCCAGGAATGTGTTCAAATATTACCGCCGAGATGTTGGGTTGGGTTAGGTTAGGTTATATTACGTTATAGATGTATATAAAGATCCCACGGAGACGTAGAGGCCAACTCGCCATGAATGTCTTCAAATATTACCGCCGAGATGTTAGGTTGGGTTAGGTTAGGTTATATTACGTTATTGATGTGTAAAAAGATCCCACGGAGACGGAGAAGCCAACTCGCCAGGAATGTTGTCAAATATTACCGCCGAGATGTTAGGTTGGGTTAGGTTAGGTTATATAACGTTATGGATGTATATAAAGGTCCCACGGAGACGTAGAGGCCAACAAGCCAGGAATGTGTTCAAATATTACCGCCGAGATGTTAGGTTGGGTTAGGTTAGGTTATATTACGTTATAGATGTATATAAAGATCCCACGGAGACGTAGAGGCCAACTCGCCATGAATGTCTTCAAATATTACCGCCGAGATGTTAGGTTGGGTTAGGTTAGGTTATATTTCGTTATTGATGTATATGAAGGTCCCACGGAGAAGTAGAGGCCAACTCGCCAGGAATGTTGTCAACTCTGAGATAGCGCGTGATAGGTTGGGTTAGGTTAGGTTATATTACGTTATAGATGTATTTAAACGTCCCGCGGAGACGTAGAGGCCAACAAGCCAGGAATGTGATCAAACATTATCGCCGAGATGTTAGGTTGGGTTAGGTTAGATTATATAACGTTATAGATGTATATAAAGGTCCCACGGAGACGTAGAGGCCAACAAGCCAGGAATGTGATCAAATATTACCGCCGAGATGTTAGGTTGGGTTAGGTTAGATTATATAACGTTATAGATGTATATAAAGGTCCCACGGAGACGTAGAGGCCAACAAGCCAGGAATGTGTTCAAATATTACCGCCGAGATGTTAGGTTGGGTTAGGTTAGGTTATATTACGTTATAGATGTATATAAAGATCCCACGGAGACGTAGATGCCAACTCGCCATGAATGTTTTCAAATATTACCGCCGAGATGTTATTTTGGGTTAGGTTAGGTTATATTACGTTATTGATGTGTAAAAAGATCCCACGGAGACGGAGAAGCCAACTCGCCAGGAATGTTGTCAAATATTACCGCCGAGATGTTAGGTTGGGTTAGGTTAGGTTATATAACGTTATGGATGTATATAAAGGTCCCACGGAGACGTAGAGGCCAACAAGCCAGGAATGTGTTCAAATATTACCGCCGAGATGTTAGGTTGGGTTAGGTTAGGTTATATTACGTTATAGATGTATATAAAGATCCCACGGAGACGTAGAGGCCAACTCGCCATGAATGTTTTCAAATATTATCGCCGAGATGTTAGGTTGGGTTAGGTTAGGTTATATTACGTTATAGATGTATATAAAGATCCCACGGAGACGTAGATGCCAACTCGCCATGAATGTTTTCAAATATTACCGCCGAGATGTTATTTTGGGTTAGGTTAGGTTATATTACGTTATTGATGTGTAAAAAGATCCCACGGAGACGTAGAGGCCAACAAGCCAGGAATGTGTTCAAATATTACCGCCGAGATGTTAGGTTGGGTTAGGTTAGGTTATATTACGTTATAGATGTATATAAAGATCCCACGGAGACGTAGAGGCCAACTCGCCATGAATGTCTTCAAATATTACCGCCGAGATGTTAGGTTGGGTTAGGTTAGGTTATATTTCGTTATTGATGTATATGAAGGTCCCACGGAGAAGTAGAGGCCAACTCGCCAGGAATGTTTTCAAATATTATCGCCGAGATGTTAGGTTGGGTTAGGTTAGGTTATATTACGTTATAGATGTATATAAAGATCTCACGAAGACGTAGAGGCCAACTCGCCATGAATGTTTTCAAATATTATCGCCGAGATGTTAGGTTGGGTTAGGTTAGGTTATATTACGTTATTGATGTGTAAAAAGATCCCACGGAGACGGAGAAGCCAACTCGCCAGGAATGTTGTCAAATATTACCGCCGAGATGTTAGGTTGGGTTAGGTTAGGTTATATAACGTTATAGATGTATATAAAGGTCCCACGGAGACGTAGAGGCCAACAAGCCAGGAATGTGTTCAAATATTACCGCCGAGATGTTAGGTTGGGTTAGGTTAGGTTATATTACGTTATAGATGTATATAAAGATCCCACGGAGACGTAGATGCCAACTCGCCATGAATGTTTTCAAATATTACCGCCGAGATGTTATTTTGGGTTAGGTTAGGTTATATTACGTTATTGATGTGTAAAAAGATCCCACGGAGACGGAGAAGCCAACTCGCCAGGAATGTTGTCAAATATTACCGCCGAGATGTTAGGTTGGGTTAGGTTAGGTTATATAACGTTATGGATGTATATAAAGGTCCCACGGAGACGTAGAGGCCAACAAGCCAGGAATGTGTTCAAATATTACCGCCGAGATGTTAGGTTGGGTTAGGTTAGGTTATATTACGTTATAGATGTATATAAAGATCCCACGGAGACGTAGAGGCCAACTCGCCATGAATGTTTTCAAATATTACCGCCGAGATGTTAGGTTGGGTTAGGTTAGGTTATATTACGTTATAGATGTATATAAAGATCCCACGGAGACGGAGAGGAAAACTCGCCATGAATGTTTTCAAATATTATCGCCGAGATGTTATGTTGGGTTAGGTTAGGTTATATTACGTTATAGATGTATATAAAGATCCCACGGAGACGTAGATGCCAACTCGCCATGAATGTTTTCAAATATTACCGCCGAGATGTTATTTTGGGTTAGGTTAGGTTATATTACGTTATTGATGTGTATAAAAATCCCACGGAGACGGAGAAGCCAACTCGCCAGGAATGTTGTCAAATATTACCGCCGAGATGTTAGGTTGGGTTAGGTTAGGTTATATAACGTTATGGATGTATATAAAGGTCCCACGGAGACGTAGAGGCCAACAAGCCAGGAATGTGTTCAAATATTACCGCCGAGATGTTAGGTTGGGTTAGGTTAGGTTATATTACGTTATAGATGTATATAAAGATCCCACGGAGACGTAGAGGCCAACTCGCCATGAATGTTTTCAAATATTACCGCCGAGATGTTAGGTTGGGTTAGGTTAGGTTATATTACGTTATAGATGTATATAAAGATCCCACGGAGACGGAGAGGAAAACTCGCCATGAATGTTTTCAAATATTATCGCCGAGATGTTATGTTGGGTTAGGTTAGGTTATATTACGTTATAGATGTATATAAAGATCCCACGGAGACGTAGTTGCCAACTCGCCATGAATGTTTTCAAATATTACCGCCGAGATGTTATTTTGGGTTAGGTTAGGTTATATTACGTTATTGATGTGTATAAAAATCCCACGGAGACGGAGAAGCCAACTCGCCAGGAATGTTGTCAAATATTACCGCCGAGATGTTAGGTTGGGTTAGGTTAGGTTATATAACGTTATGGATGTATATAAAGGTCCCACGGAGACGTAGAGGCCAACAAGCCAGGAATGTGTTCAAATATTACCGCCGAGATGTTAGGTTGGGTTAGGTTAGGTTATATTACGTTATAGATGTATATAAAGATCCCACGGAGACGTAGAGGCCAACTCGCCATGAACGTTTTCAAATATTACCGCCGAGATGTTAGGTTGGGTTAGGTTAGGTTATATTACGTTATAGATGTATATAAAGATCCCACGGAGACGGAGAGGAAAACTCGCCATGAATGTTTTCAAATATTATCGCCGAGATGTTAGGTTGGGTTAGGTTAGGTTATATTACGTTATAGATGTATATAAAGATCTCACGAAGACGTAGAGGCCAACTCGCCATGAATGTTTTCAAATATTATCGCCGAGATGTTAGGTTGGGTTAGGTTAGGTTATATTACGTTATAGATGTATATAAAGATCCCACGGAGACGTAGATGCCAACTCGCCATGAATGTTTTCAAATATTACCGCCGAGATGTTATTCTGGGTTAGGTTAGGTTATATTACGTTATTGATGTGTAAAAAGATCCCACGGAGACGGAGAAGCCAACTCGCCAGGAATGTTGTCAAATATTACCGCCGAGATGTTAGGTTGGGTTAGGTTAGGTTATATAACGTTATGGATGTATATAAAGGTCCCACGGAGACGTAGAGGCCAACAAGCCAGGAATGTGTTCAAATATTACCGCCGAGATGTTAGGTTGGGTTAGGTTAGGTTATATTACGTTATAGATGTATATAAAGATCCCACGGAGACGTAGAGGCCAACTCGCCATGAACGTTTTCAAATATTACCGCCGAGATGTTAGGTTGGGTTAGGTTAGGTTATATTACGTTATAGATGTATATAAAGATCCCACGGAGACGGAGAGGAAAACTCGCCATGAATGTTTTCAAATATTATCGCCGAGATGTTAGGTTGGGTTAGGTTAGGTTATATTACGTTATAGATGTATATAAAGATCTCACGAAGACGTAGAGGCCAACTCGCCATGAATGTTTTCAAATATTATCGCCGAGATGTTAGGTTGGGTTAGGTTAGGTTATATTACGTTATAGATGTATATAAAGATCCCACGGAGACGTAGAGGCCAACTCGCCATGAATGTTTTCAAATATTACCGCCGAGATGTTAGGTTGGGTTAGGTTAGGTTATATAACGTTATGGATGTATATAAAGGTCCCACGGAGACGTAGAGGCCAACAAGCCAGGAATGTGTTCAAATATTACCGCCGAGATGTTAGGTTGGGTTAGGTTAGGTTATATTACGTTATAGATGTATATAAAGATCCCACGGAGACGTAGAGGCCAACTCGCAATGAATGTCTTCAAATATTACCGCCGAGATGTTAGGTTGGGTTAGGTTAGGTTATATTACGTTATTGATGTGTAAAAAGATCCCACGGAGACGGAGAAGCCAACTCGCCAGGAATGTTGTCAAATATTACCGCCGAGATGTTAGGTTGGGTTAGGTTAGGTTATATTACGTTATTGATGTGTATAAAAATCCCACGGAGACGGAGAAGCCAACTCGCCAGGAATGTTGTCAAATATTACCGCCGAGATGTTAGGTTGGGTTAGGTTAGGTTATATAACGTTATGGATGTATATAAAGGTCCCACGGAGACGTAGAGGCCAACAAGCCAGGAATGTGTTCAAATATTACCGCCGAGATGTTAGGTTGGGTTAGGTTAGGTTATATTACGTTATAGATGTATATAAAGATCCCACGGAGACGTAGAGGCCAACTCGCCATGAATGTTTTCAAATATTACCGCCGAGATGTTAGGTTGGGTTAGGTTAGGTTATATTACGTTATAGATGTATATAAAGATCCCACGGAGACGGAGAGGAAAACTCGCCATGAATGTTTTCAAATATTACCGCCGAGATGTTATTTTGGGTTAGGTTAGGTTATATTACGTTATTGATGTGTAAAAAGATCCCACGGAGACGGAGAAGCCAACTCGCCAGGAATGTTGTCAAATATTACCGCCGAGATGTTAGGTTGGGTTAGGTTAGGTTATATAACGTTATGGATGTATATAAAGGTCCCACGGAGACGTAGAGGCCAACAAGCCAGGAATGTGTTCAAATATTACCGCCGAGATGTTAGGTTGGGTTAGGTTAGGTTATATTACGTTATAGATGTATATAAAGATCCCACGGAGACGTAGAGGCCAACTCGCCATGAATGTTTTCAAATATTACCGCCGAGATGTTAGGTTGGGTTAGGTTAGGTTATATTACGTTATAGATGTATATAAAGATCCCACGGAGACGGAGAGGAAAACTCGCCATGAATGTTTTCAAATATTATCGCCGAGATGTTATGTTGGGTTAGGTTAGGTTATATTACGTTATAGATGTATATAAAGATCCCACGGAGACGTAGTTGCCAACTCGCCATGAATGTTTTCAAATATTACCGCCGAGATGTTATTTTGGGTTAGGTTAGGTTATATTACGTTATTGATGTGTATAAAAATCCCACGGAGACGGAGAAGCCAACTCGCCAGGAATGTTGTCAAATATTACCGCCGAGATGTTAGGTTGGGTTAGGTTAGGTTATATAACGTTATGGATGTATATAAAGGTCCCACGGAGACGTAGAGGCCAACAAGCCAGGAATGTGTTCAAATATTACCGCCGAGATGTTAGGTTGGGTTAGGTTAGGTTATATTACGTTATAGATGTATATAAAGATCCCACGGAGACGTAGAGGCCAACTCGCCATGAACGTTTTCAAATATTACCGCCGAGATGTTAGGTTGGGTTAGGTTAGGTTATATTACGTTATAGATGTATATAAAGATCCCACGGAGACGGAGAGGAAAACTCGCCATGAATGTTTTCAAATATTATCGCCGAGATGTTAGGTTGGGTTAGGTTAGGTTATATTACGTTATAGATGTATATAAAGATCTCACGAAGACGTAGAGGCCAACTCGCCATGAATGTTTTCAAATATTATCGCCGAGATGTTAGGTTGGGTTAGGTTAGGTTATATTACGTTATAGATGTATATAAAGATCCCACGGAGACGTAGATGCCAACTCGCCATGAATGTTTTCAAATATTACCGCCGAGATGTTATTCTGGGTTAGGTTAGGTTATATTACGTTATTGATGTGTAAAAAGATCCCACGGAGACGGAGAAGCCAACTCGCCAGGAATGTTGTCAAATATTACCGCCGAGATGTTAGGTTGGGTTAGGTTAGGTTATATAACGTTATGGATGTATATAAAGGTCCCACGGAGACGTAGAGGCCAACAAGCCAGGAATGTGTTCAAATATTACCGCCGAGATGTTAGGTTGGGTTAGGTTAGGTTATATTACGTTATAGATGTATATAAAGATCCCACGGAGACGTAGAGGCCAACTCGCCATGAACGTTTTCAAATATTACCGCCGAGATGTTAGGTTGGGTTAGGTTAGGTTATATTACGTTATAGATGTATATAAAGATCCCACGGAGACGGAGAGGAAAACTCGCCATGAATGTTTTCAAATATTATCGCCGAGATGTTAGGTTGGGTTAGGTTAGGTTATATTACGTTATAGATGTATATAAAGATCTCACGAAGACGTAGAGGCCAACTCGCCATGAATGTTTTCAAATATTATCGCCGAGATGTTAGGTTGGGTTAGGTTAGGTTATATTACGTTATAGATGTATATAAAGATCCCACGGAGACGTAGATGCCAACTCGCCATGAATGTTTTCAAATATTACCGCCGAGATGTTATTCTGGGTTAGGTTAGGTTATATTACGTTATTGATGTGTAAAAAGATCCCACGGAGACGGAGAAGCCAACTCGCCAGGAATGTTGTCAAATATTACCGCCGAGATGTTAGGTTGGGTTAGGTTAGGTTATATAACGTTATGGATGTATATAAAGGTCCCACGGAGACGTAGAGGCCAACTCGCCATGAATGTCTTCAAATATTACCGCCGAGATGTTAGGTTGGGTTAGGTTAGGTTATATTTCGTTATTGATGTATATGAAGGTCCCACGGAGAAGTAGAGGCCAACTCGCCATGAATGTTTTCAAATATTATCGCCGAGATGTTAGGTTGGGTTAGGTTAGGTTATATTACGTTATAGATGTATATAAAGATCTCACGAAGACGTAGAGGCCAACTCGCCATGAATGTTTTCAAATATTATCGCCGAGATGTTAGGTTGGGTTAGGTTAGGTTATATTACGTTATAGATGTATATAAAGATCCCACGGAGACGTAGATGCCAACTCGCCATGAATGTTTTCAAATATTACCGCCGAGATGTTATTTTGGGTTAGGTTAGGTTATATTACGTTATTGATGTGTAAAAAGATCCCACGGAGACGGAGAAGCCAACTCGCCAGGAATGTTGTCAAATATTACCGCCGAGATGTTAGGTTGGGTTAGGTTAGGTTATATAACGTTATGGATGTATATAAAGGTCCCACGGAGACGTAGAGGCCAACAAGCCAGGAATGTGTTCAAATATTACCGCCGAGATGTTAGGTTGGGTTAGGTTAGGTTATATTACGTTATAGATGTATATAAAGATCCCACGGAGACGTGGAGGCCAACTCGCCATGAATGTTTTCAAATATTACCGCCGAGATGTTAGGTTGGGTTAGGTTAGGTTATATTACGTTATAGATGTATATAAAGATCCCACGGAGACGGAGAGGAAAACTCGCCATGAATGTTTTCAAATATTATCGCCGAGATGTTAGGTTGGGTTAGGTTAGGTTATATTACGTTATAGATGTATATAAAGGTCTCACGAAGACGTAGAGGCCAACTCGCCATGAATGTTTTCAAATATTATCGCCGAGATGTTAGGTTGGGTTAGGTTAGGTTATATTACGTTATAGATGTATATAAAGATCCCACGGAGACGTAGAGGCCAACTCGCCATGAATGTTTTCAAATATTACCGCCGAGATGTTAGTTTGGGTTAGGTTAGGTTATATAACGTTGTGGATGTATATAAAGGTCCCACGGAGACGTAGATGCCAACAAGCCAGGAATGTGTTCAAATATTACCGCCGAGATGTTAGGTTGGGTTAGGTTAGGTTATATTACGTTATAGATGTATATAAAGATCCCACGGTGACGTAGAGGCCAACTCGCCATGAATGTCTTCAAATATTACCGCCGAGATGTTAGGTTGGGTTAGGTTAGATTATATAACGTTATAGATGTATATAAAGGTCCCACGGAGACGTAGAGGCCAACAAGCCAGGAATGTGATCAAATATTACCGCCGAGATGTTAGGTTGGGTTAAGTTAGATTATATAACGTTATAGATGTATATAAAGGTCCCACGGAGACGTAGAGGCCAACAAGCCAGGACTGTGTTCAAATATTACCGCCGAGATGTTAGGTTGGGTTAGGTTAGGTTATATTACGTTATAGATGTATATAAAGATCCCACGGAGACGTAGATGCCAACTCGCCATGAATGTTTTCAAATATTACCGCCGAGATGTTATTTTGGGTTAGGATAGGTCATATTACGTTATTGATGTATATAAATGTACCACGGAGACGTAGAGGCCAACTCGGCATGAACGTTTTCAAATATTACCGCCGAGATGTTAGGTTGGGTTAGGTTAGGTTATATTACGTTATTGATGTATATAAATGTACCACGGAGACGTAGAGGCCAACTCGCCATGAATATTTTCAAATATTACCGCCGAGATGTTAGGTTAGGTTAGGTTAGGTTATATTACGTTATAGATGTATATAAAGATCCCACGGAGACGTAGAGGCCAACTCGCCAGGTATGTTGTCAAATATTAGCGCCGAGATGATAGCTTGGGTTAGGTCAGGTTATATTACGTTATAGATGTATATAAAGGTCCCACGGAGACGTAGAGGCCAAGTCGCCAGGAATGTTTCCAAATATTACCGCCGAGATGTTAGGTTCGGTTAGGTTAGGTTATATTTCGTTATTGATGTATATGAATGTCCCACGGAGAAGTAGAGGCCAACTCGCCAGGAATGTTGTCAAACATTAGCGCCAAGATGATAGGTTGGGTTAGGTTAGGTTATATTACGTTATAGATGTATATAAAGATCCCACGGAGACGTAGAGGCCAACTCGCCATGAATGTTTTCAAATATTATCGCCGAGATGTTAGGTTGGGTTAGGTTAGGTTATATTACGTTATAGATGTATTTAAACGTCCCGCGGTGACGTAGAGGCCAACAAGCCAGGAATGTGATCAAATATTACCGCCGAGATGTTAGGTTGGGTTAGGTTAGATTATATAACGTTATAGATGTATATAAAGGTCCCACGGAGACGTAGAGGCCAACAAGCCAGGAATGTGTTCAAATATTACCGCCGAGATGTTAGGTTGGGTTAGGTTAGGTTATATTACGTTATAGATGTATATAAAGATCCCACGGAGACGTAGATGCCAACTCGCCATGAATGTTTTCAAATATTACCGCCGAGATGTTATTTTGGGTTAGGATAGGTCATATTACGTTATTGATGTATACAAAAGTACCACGGAGACGTAGAGGCCAACCCGGAATGAATGTTTTCAAATATTACCGCCGGAATGTTAGGTTGGGTTAGGTTAGGTTATATTACGTTATTGATGTATATAAATGTACCACGGAGACGTAGAGGCCAACTCGCCATGAATATTTTCAAATATTACCGCCGAGATGTTAGGTTGGGTTAGGTTAGGTTATATTACGTGATTGATGTATATAAAGGACCCACGGAGACGTAGAGGCCAACTCGCCAGGTATGTTGTCAAATATTAGCGCCGAGATGATAGGTTGGGTTAGGTTAGGTTATATTACGTTATAGATGTATATAAAGGTCCCACGGAGACGTAGAGGCCAACTCGCCAGGAATGCTTCCAAATATTACCGCCGAGATGTTAGGTTGGGTTAGGTTAGGTTATATAACGTTATGGATGTATATAAAGGTCCCACGGAGACGTAGAGGCCAACAAGCCAGGAATGTGTTCAAATATTACCGCCGAGATGTTAGGTTGGGTTAGGTTAGGTTATATTACGTTATAGATGTATATAAAGATCCCACGGAGACGTAGAGGCCAACTCGCCATGAATGTCTTCAAATATTACCGCCGAGATGTTAGGTTGGGTTAGGTTAGGTTATATTTCGTTATTGATGTATATGAAGGTCCCACGGAGAAGTAGAGGCCAACTCGCCATGAATGTTTTCAAATATTATCGCCGAGATGTTAGGTTGGGTTAGGTTAGGTTATATTACGTTATAGATGTATATAAAGATCTCACGAAGACGTAGAGGCCAACTCGCCATGAATGTTTTCAAATATTATCGCCGAGATGTTAGGTTGGGTTAGGTTAGGTTATATTACGTTATAGATGTATATAAAGATCCCACGGAGACGTAGAGGCCAACTCGCCATGAATGTTTTCAAATATTACCGCCGAGATGTTAGGTTGGGTTAGGTTAGGTTATATAACGTTATGGATGTATATAAAGGTCCCACGGAGACGTAGAGGCCAACAAGCCAGGAATGTGTTCAAATATTACCGCCGAGATGTTAGGTTGGGTTAGGTTAGGTTATATTACGTTATAGATGTATATAAAGATCCCACGGAGACGTAGAGGCCAACTCGCCATGAATGTCTTCAAATATTACCGCCGAGATGTTAGGTTGGGTTAGGTTAGGTTATATTTCGTTATTGATGTATATGAAGGTCCCACGGAGAAGTAGAGGCCAACTCGCCAGGAATGTTGTCAAACATTAGCGCCAAGATGATAGGTTGGGTTAGGTTAGGTTATATTACGTTATAGATGTATTTAAACGTCCCGCGGAGACGTAGAGGCCAACAAGCCAGGAATGTGATCAAACATTATCGCCGAGATGTTAGGTTGGGTTAGGTTAGATTATATAACGTTATAGATGTATATAAAGGTCCCACGGAGACGTAGAGGCCAACAAGCCAGGAATGTGATCAAATATTACCGCCGAGATGTTAGGTTGGGTTAAGTTAGATTATATAACGTTATAGATGTATATAAAGGTCCCACGGAGACGTAGAGGCCAACAAGCCAGGACTGTGTTCAAATATTACCGCCGAGATGTTAGGTTGGGTTAGGTTAGGTTATATTACGTTATAGATGTATATAAAGATCCCACGGAGACGTAGATGCCAACTCGCCATGAATGTTTTCAAATATTACCGCCGAGATGTTATTTTGGGTTAGGATAGGTCATATTACGTTATTGATGTATATAAATGTACCACGGAGACGTAGAGGCCAACTCGGCATGAATGTTTTCAAATATTACCGCCGAGATGTTAGGTTGGGTTAGGTTAGGTTATATTACGTTATAGATGTATTTAAACGTCCCGCGGAGACGTAGAGGCCAACTCGCCAGGAATGTTTTCAAATATTACCGCCGAGATGTTATTTTGGGTTAGGTTAGGTTATATTACGTTATTGATGTATATAAATGTACCACGGAGACGTAGAGGCCAACTCGCCATGAATATTTTCAAATATTACCGCCGAGATGTTAGGTTGGGTTAGGTTAGGTTATATTACGTTATTGATGTATATAAAGGTCCCACGGAGACGTAGAGGCCAACTCGCCAGGTATGTTGTCAAATATTTGCGCCGAGATGATAGGTTGGGTTAGGTTAGGTTATATTACGTTATAGATGTATATAAAGATCCCACGGAGACGTAGAGGCCAACTCGCCATGAATGTCTTCAAATATTACCGCCGAGATGTTAGGTTCGGTTAGGTTAGGTTATATTTCGTTATTGATGTATATGAAGGTCCCACGGAGAAGTAGAGGCCAACTCGCCAGGAATGTTGTCAAACATTAGCGCCAAGATGATAGGTTGGGTTAGGTTAGGTTATATTACGTTATAGATGTATTTAAACGTCCCGCGGCGACGTAGAGGCCCACAAGCCAGGAATGTGATCAAACATTATCGCCGAGATGTTAGGTTGGGTTAGGTTAGATTATATAACGTTATAGATGTATATAAAGGTCCCGCGGAGACGTAGTGGCCAACAAGCCAGGAATGTGATCAAATATTACCGCCGAGATGTTAGGTTGGGTTAAGTTAGATTATATAACGTTATAGATGTATATAAAGGTCCCACGGAGACGTAGAGGCCAACAAGCCAGGAATGTGTTCAAATATTACCGCCGAGATGTTAGGTTGGGTTAGGTTAGGTTATATTACGTTATAGATGTATATAAAGATCCCACGGAGACGTAGATGCCAACTCGCCATGAATGTTTTCAAATATTACCGCCGAGATGTTATTTTGGGTTAGGATAGGTGATATTACGTTATTGATGTATATAAATGTACCACGGAGACGTAGAGGCCAACTCGGCATGAATGTTTTCAAATATTACCGCCGAGATGTTAGGTTGGGTTAGGTTAGGTTATATTACGTTATTGATGTATATAAATGTACCACGGAGACGTAGAGGCCAACTCGCCATGAATATTTTCAAATATTACCGCCGAGATGTTAGGTTGGGTTAGGTTAGGTTATATTACGTTATAGATGTATTTAAACGTCCCGCGGAGACGTAGAGGCCAACTCGCCAGGAATGTTTCCAAATATTACCGCCGAGATGTTAGGTTCGGTTAGGTTAGGTTATATTTCGTTATTGATGTATATAAAGATCCCACGGAGACGTAGAGGCCAACTCGCCAGGTATGTTGTCAAATATTAGCGCCGAGATGATAGGTTGGGTTAGGTTAGGTTATATTACGTTATAGATGTATATAAAGGTCCCACGGAGACGTAGAGGCCAACTCGCCAGAAATGTTTCCAAATATTACCGCCGAGATGTTAGGTTCGGTTAGGTTAGGTTATATTTCGTTATTGATGTATATGAATGTCCCACGGAGAAGTAGAGGCCAACTCGCCAGGAATGTTGTCAAACATTAGCGCCAAGATGATAGGTTGGGTTAGGTTAGGTTATATTACGTTATAGATGTATATAAAGATCCCACGGAGACGTAGAGGCCAACTCGCCATGAATGTTTTCAAATATTATCGCCGAGATGTTAGGTTGGGTTTGGTTAGGTTATATTACGTTATAGATGTATTTAAACGTCCCGCGGTGACGTAGAGGCCAACAAGCCAGGAATGTGATCAAATATTACCGCCGAGATGTTAGGTTGGGTTAGGTTAGATTATATAACGTTATAGATGTATATAAAGGTCCCACGGAGACGTAGAGGCCAACAAGCCAGGAATGTGTTCAAATATTACCGCCGAGATGTTAGGTTGGGTTAGGTTAGGTTATATTACGTTATAGATGTATATAAAGATCCCACGGAGACGTAGATGCCAACTCGCCATGAATGTTTTCAAATATTACCGCCGAGATGTTATTTTGGGTTAGGATAGATCATATTACGTTATTGATGTATACAAATGTACCACGGAGACGTAGAGGCCAACTCGGAATGAATGTTTTCAAATATTACCGCCGGAATGTTAGGTTGGGTTAGGTTAGGTTATATTACGTTATTGATGTATATAAATGTACCACGGAGACGTAGAGGCCAACTCGCCATGAATATTTTCAAATATTACCGCCGAGATGTTAGGTTGGGTTAGGTTAGGTTATATTACGTTATAGATGTATATAAAGATCCCACGGAGACGTAGAGGCCAACTCGCCATGAATGTTTTCAAATATTACCGCCGAGATGTTAGGTTGGGTTAGGTTAGGTTATATTACGTTATAGATGTATATAAAGATCCCACGGAGACGGAGAGGAAAACTCGCCATGAATGTTTTCAAATATTATCGCCGAGATGTTAGGTTGGGTTAGGTTAGGTTATATTACGTTATAGATGTATATAAAGATCTCACGAAGACGTAGAGGCCAACTCGCCATGAATGTGTTCAAATATTACCGCCGAGATGTTAGGTTGGGTTAGGTTAGGTTATATTACGTTATAGATGTATATAAAGATCCCACGGAGACGTAGAGGCCAACTCGCCATGAATGTCTTCAAATATTACCGCCGAGATGTTAGGTTGGGTTAGGTTAGGTTATATTACGTTATTGATGTGTAAAAAGATCCCACGGAGACGGAGAAGCCAACTCGCCAGGAATGTTGTCAAATATTACCGCCGAGATGTTAGGTTGGGTTAGGTTAGGTTATATAACGTTATGGATGTATATAAAGGTCCCACGGAGACGTAGAGGCCAACAAGCCAGGAATGTGTTCCAATATTACCGCCGAGATGTTAGGTTGGGTTAGGTTAGGTTATATTACGTTATAGATGTATATAAAGATCCCACGGAGACGTAGAGGCCAACTCGCCATGAATGTCTTCAAATATTACCGCCGAGATGTTAGGTTGGGTTAGGTTAGGTTATATTTCGTTATTGATGTATATGAAGGTCCCACGGAGAAGTAGAGGCCAACTCGCCAGGAATGTTGTCAAACATTAGCGCCAAGATGATAGGTTGGGTTAGGTTAGGTTATATTACGTTATAGATGTATTTAAACGTCCCGCGGAGACGTAGAGGCCAACAAGCCAGGAATGTGATCAAACATTATCGCCGAGATGTTAGGTTGGGTTAGGTTAGATCATATAACGTTATAGATGTATATAAAGGTCCCACGGAGACGTAGAGGCCAACAAGCCAGGAATGTGATCAAATATTACCGCCGAGATGTTAGGTTGGGTTAGGTTAGATTATATAACGTTATAGATGTATATAAAGGTCCCACGGAGACGTAGAGGCCAACAAGCCAGGAATGTGTTCAAATATTACCGCCGAGATGTTAGGTTGGGTTAGGTTAGGTTATATTACGTTATAGATGTATATAAAGATCCCACGGAGACGTAGATGCCAACTCGCCATGAATGTTTTCAAATATTACCGCCGAGATCTTATTTTGGGTTAGGTTAGGTTATATTACGTTACTGATGTATAAAAAGATCCCACGGAGACGGAGAAGCCAACTCGCCAGGAATGTTGTCAAATATTACCGCCGAGATGTTAGGTTGGGTTAGGTTAGGGTATATAACGTTATGGATGTATATAAAGGTCCCACGGAGACGTAGAGGCCAACAAGCCAGGAATGTGTTCAAATATTACCGCCGAGATGTTAGGTTGGGTTAGGTTAGGTTATATTACGTTATAGATGTATATAAAGATCCCACGGAGACGTAGAGGCCAACTCGCCATGAATGTTTTCAAATATTACCGCCGAGATGTTAGGTTGGGTTAGGTTAGGTTATATTACGTTATAGATGTATATAAAGATCCCACGGAGACGGAGAGGAAAACTCGCCATGAATGTTTTCAAATATTATCGCCGAGATGTTAGGTTGGGTTAGGTTAGGTTATATTACGTTATAGATGTATATAAAGATCTCACGAAGACGTAGAGGCCAACTCGCCATGAATGTTTTCAAATATTATCGCCGAGATGTTAGGTTGGGTTAGGTTAGGTTATATTACGTTATAGATGTATATAAAGATCCCACGGAGACGTAGAGGCCAACTCGCCATGAATGTTTTCAAATATTACCGCCGAGATGTTAGGTTGGGTTAGGTTAGGTTATATAACGTTATGGATGTATATAAAGGTCCCACGGAGACGTAGAGGCCAACAAGCCAGGAATGTGTTCAAATATTACCGCCGAGATGTTAGGTTGGGTTAGGTTAGGTTATATTACGTTATAGATGTATATAAAGATCCCACGGAGACGTAGAGGCCAACTCGCCATGAATGTCTTCAAATATTACCGCCGAGATGTTAGGTTGGGTTAGGTTAGGTTATATTTCGTTATTGATGTATATGAAGGTCCCACGGAGAAGTAGAGGCCAACTCGCCATGAATGTTTTCAAATATTATCGCCGAGATGTTAGGTTGGGTTAGGTTAGGTTATATTACGTTATAGATGTATATAAAGATCTCACGAAGACGTAGAGGCCAACTCGCCATGAATGATTTCAAATATTATCGCCGAGATGTTAGGTTGGGTTAGGTTAGGTTATATTACGTTATAGATGTATATAAAGATCCCACGGAGACGTAGATGCCAACTCGCCATGAATGTTTTCAAATATTACCGCCGAGATGTTATTTTGGGTTAGGTTAGGTTATATTACGTTATTGATGTGTAAAAAGATCCCACGGAGACGGAGAAGCCAACTCGCCAGGAATGTTGTCAAATATTACCGCCGAGATGTTAGGTTGGGTTAGTTTAGGTTATATAACGTTATGGATGTATATAAAGGTCCCACGGAGACGTAGAGGCCAACAAGCCAGGAATGTGTTCAAATATTACCGCCGAGATGTTAGGTTGGGTTAGGTTAGGTTATATTACGTTATAGATGTATATAAAGATCCCACGGAGACGTAGAGGCCAACTCGCCATGAATGTTTTCAAATATTACCGCCGAGATGTTAGGTTGGGTTAGGTTAGGTTATATTACGTTATAGATGTATATAAAGATCCCACGGAGACGGAGAGGAAAACTCGCCATGAATGTTTTCAAATATTATCGCCGAGATGTTAGGTTGGGTTAGGTTAGGTTATATTACGTTATAGATGTATATAAAGATCTCACGAAGACGTAGAGGCCAACTCGCCATGAATGTTTCCAAATATTATCGCCGAGATGTTAGGTTGGGTTAGGTTAGGTTATATTACGTTATAGATGTATTTAAACGTCCCGCGGAGACGTAGAGGCCAACTCGCCAGGAATGTTTCCAAATATTACCGCCGAGATGTTAGGTTCGGTTAGGTTAGGTTATATTTCGTTATTGATGTATATAAAGATCCCACGGAGACGTAGAGGCCAACTCGCCAGGTATGTTGTCAAATATTAGCGCCGAGATGATAGGTTGGGTTAGGTTAGGTTATATTACGTTATAGATGTATATAAAGGTCCCACGGAGACGTAGAGGCCAACTCGCCAGAAATGTTTCCAAATATTACCGCCGAGATGTTAGGTTCGGTTAGGTTAGGTTATATTTCGTTATTGATGTATATGAATGTCCCACGGAGAAGTAGAGGCCAACTCGCCAGGAATGTTGTCAAACATTAGCGCCAAGATGATAGGTTGGGTTAGGTTAGGTTATATTACGTTATAGATGTATATAAAGATCCCACGGAGACGTAGAGGCCAACTCGCCATGAATGTTTTCAAATATTATCGCCGAGATGTTAGGTTGGGTTTGGTTAGGTTATATTACGTTATAGATGTATTTAAACGTCCCGCGGTGACGTAGAGGCCAACAAGCCAGGAATGTGATCAAATATTACCGCCGAGATGTTAGGTTGGGTTAGGTTAGATTATATAACGTTATAGATGTATATAAAGGTCCCACGGAGACGTAGAGGCCAACAAGCCAGGAATGTGTTCAAATATTACCGCCGAGATGTTAGGTTGGGTTAGGTTAGGTTATATTACGTTATAGATGTATATAAAGATCCCACGGAGACGTAGATGCCAACTCGCCATGAATGTTTTCAAATATTACCGCCGAGATGTTATTTTGGGTTAGGATAGATCATATTACGTTATTGATGTATACAAATGTACCACGGAGACGTAGAGGCCAACTCGGAATGAATGTTTTCAAATATTACCGCCGGAATGTTAGGTTGGGTTAGGTTAGGTTATATTACGTTATTGATGTATATAAATGTACCACGGAGACGTAGAGGCCAACTCGCCATGAATATTTTCAAATATTACCGCCGAGATGTTAGGTTGGGTTAGGTTAGGTTATATTACGTTATAGATGTATATAAAGATCCCACGGAGACGTAGAGGCCAACTCGCCATGAATGTTTTCAAATATTACCGCCGAGATGTTAGGTTGGGTTAGGTTAGGTTATATTACGTTATAGATGTATATAAAGATCCCACGGAGACGGAGAGGAAAACTCGCCATGAATGTTTTCAAATATTATCGCCGAGATGTTAGGTTGGGTTAGGTTAGGTTATATTACGTTATAGATGTATATAAAGATCTCACGAAGACGTAGAGGCCAACTCGCCATGAATGTGTTCAAATATTACCGCCGAGATGTTAGGTTGGGTTAGGTTAGGTTATATTACGTTATAGATGTATATAAAGATCCCACGGAGACGTAGAGGCCAACTCGCCATGAATGTCTTCAAATATTACCGCCGAGATGTTAGGTTGGGTTAGGTTAGGTTATATTACGTTATTGATGTGTAAAAAGATCCCACGGAGACGGAGAAGCCAACTCGCCAGGAATGTTGTCAAATATTACCGCCGAGATGTTAGGTTGGGTTAGGTTAGGTTATATAACGTTATGGATGTATATAAAGGTCCCACGGAGACGTAGAGGCCAACAAGCCAGGAATGTGTTCCAATATTACCGCCGAGATGTTAGGTTGGGTTAGGTTAGGTTATATTACGTTATAGATGTATATAAAGATCCCACGGAGACGTAGAGGCCAACTCGCCATGAATGTCTTCAAATATTACCGCCGAGATGTTAGGTTGGGTTAGGTTAGGTTATATTTCGTTATTGATGTATATGAAGGTCCCACGGAGAAGTAGAGGCCAACTCGCCAGGAATGTTGTCAAACATTAGCGCCAAGATGATAGGTTGGGTTAGGTTAGGTTATATTACGTTATAGATGTATTTAAACGTCCCGCGGAGACGTAGAGGCCAACAAGCCAGGAATGTGATCAAACATTATCGCCGAGATGTTAGGTTGGGTTAGGTTAGATCATATAACGTTATAGATGTATATAAAGGTCCCACGGAGACGTAGAGGCCAACAAGCCAGGAATGTGATCAAATATTACCGCCGAGATGTTAGGTTGGGTTAGGTTAGATTATATAACGTTATAGATGTATATAAAGGTCCCACGGAGACGTAGAGGCCAACAAGCCAGGAATGTGTTCAAATATTACCGCCGAGATGTTAGGTTGGGTTAGGTTAGGTTATATTACGTTATAGATGTATATAAAGATCCCACGGAGACGTAGATGCCAACTCGCCATGAATGTTTTCAAATATTACCGCCGAGATCTTATTTTGGGTTAGGTTAGGTTATATTACGTTACTGATGTATAAAAAGATCCCACGGAGACGGAGAAGCCAACTCGCCAGGAATGTTGTCAAATATTACCGCCGAGATGTTAGGTTGGGTTAGGTTAGGGTATATAACGTTATGGATGTATATAAAGGTCCCACGGAGACGTAGAGGCCAACAAGCCAGGAATGTGTTCAAATATTACCGCCGAGATGTTAGGTTGGGTTAGGTTAGGTTATATTACGTTATAGATGTATATAAAGATCCCACGGAGACGTAGAGGCCAACTCGCCATGAATGTTTTCAAATATTACCGCCGAGATGTTAGGTTGGGTTAGGTTAGGTTATATTACGTTATAGATGTATATAAAGATCCCACGGAGACGGAGAGGAAAACTCGCCATGAATGTTTTCAAATATTATCGCCGAGATGTTAGGTTGGGTTAGGTTAGGTTATATTACGTTATAGATGTATATAAAGATCCCACGGAGACGTAGAGGCCAACTCGCCATGAATGTCTTCAAATATTACCGCCGAGATGTTAGGTTGGGTTAGGTTAGGTTATATTACGTTATTGATGTGTAAAAAGATCCCACGGAGACGGAGAAGCCAACTCGCCAGGAATGTTGTCAAATATTACCGCCGAGATGTTAGGTTGGGTTAGGTTAGGTTATATAACGTTATGGATGTATATAAAGGTCCCACGGAGACGTAGAGGCCAACAAGCCAGGAATGTGTTCCAATATTACCGCCGAGATGTTAGGTTGGGTTAGGTTAGGTTATATTACGTTATAGATGTATATAAAGATCCCACGGAGACGTAGAGGCCAACTCGCCATGAATGTCTTCAAATATTACCGCCGAGATGTTAGGTTGGGTTAGGTTAGGTTATATTTCGTTATTGATGTATATGAAGGTCCCACGGAGAAGTAGAGGCCAACTCGCCAGGAATGTTGTCAAACATTAGCGCCAAGATGATAGGTTGGGTTAGGTTAGGTTATATTACGTTATAGATGTATTTAAACGTCCCGCGGAGACGTAGAGGCCAACAAGCCAGGAATGTGATCAAACATTATCGCCGAGATGTTAGGTTGGGTTAGGTTAGATCATATAACGTTATAGATGTATATAAAGGTCCCACGGAGACGTAGAGGCCAACAAGCCAGGAATGTGATCAAATATTACCGCCGAGATGTTAGGTTGGGTTAGGTTAGATTATATAACGTTATAGATGTATATAAAGGTCCCACGGAGACGTAGAGGCCAACAAGCCAGGAATGTGTTCAAATATTACCGCCGAGATGTTAGGTTGGGTTAGGTTAGGTTATATTACGTTATAGATGTATATAAAGATCCCACGGAGACGTAGATGCCAACTCGCCATGAATGTTTTCAAATATTACCGCCGAGATCTTATTTTGGGTTAGGTTAGGTTATATTACGTTACTGATGTATAAAAAGATCCCACGGAGACGGAGAAGCCAACTCGCCAGGAATGTTGTCAAATATTACCGCCGAGATGTTAGGTTGGGTTAGGTTAGGGTATATAACGTTATGGATGTATATAAAGGTCCCACGGAGACGTAGAGGCCAACAAGCCAGGAATGTGTTCAAATATTACCGCCGAGATGTTAGGTTGGGTTAGGTTAGGTTATATTACGTTATAGATGTATATAAAGATCCCACGGAGACGTAGAGGCCAACTCGCCATGAATGTTTTCAAATATTACCGCCGAGATGTTAGGTTGGGTTAGGTTAGGTTATATTACGTTATAGATGTATATAAAGATCCCACGGAGACGGAGAGGAAAACTCGCCATGAATGTTTTCAAATATTATCGCCGAGATGTTAGGTTGGGTTAGGTTAGGTTATGTTACGTTATAGATGTATATAAAGATCTCACGAAGACGTAGAGGCCAACTCGCCATGAATGTTTTCAAATATTATCGCCGAGATGTTAGGTTGGGTTAGGTTAGGTTATATTACGTTATAGATGTATATAAAGATCCCACGGAGACGTAGAGGCCAACTCGCCATGAATGTTTTCAAATATTACCGCCGAGATGTTAGGTTGGGTTAGGTTAGGTTATATAACGTTATGGATGTATATAAAGGTCCCACGGAGACGTAGAGGCCAACAAGCCAGGAATGTGTTCAAATATTACCGCCGAGATGTTAGGTTGGGTTAGGTTAGGTTATATTACGTTATAGATGTATATAAAGATCCCACGGAGACGTAGAGGCCAACTCGCCATGAATGTCTTCAAATATTACCGCCGAGATGTTAGGTTGGGTTAGGTTAGGTTATATTTCGTTATTGATGTATATGAAGGTCCCACGGAGAAGTAGAGGCCAACTCGCCATGAATGTTTTCAAATATTATCGCCGAGATGTTAGGTTGGGTTAGGTTAGGTTATATTACGTTATAGATGTATATAAAGATCTCACGAAGACGTAGAGGCCAACTCGCCATGAATGATTTCAAATATTATCGCCGAGATGTTAGGTTGGGTTAGGTTAGGTTATATTACGTTATAGATGTATATAAAGATCCCACGGAGACGTAGATGCCAACTCGCCATGAATGTTTTCAAATATTACCGCCGAGATGTTATTTTGGGTTAGGTTAGGTTATATTACGTTATTGATGTGTAAAAAGATCCCACGGAGACGGAGAAGCCAACTCGCCAGGAATGTTGTCAAATATTACCGCCGAGATGTTAGGTTGGGTTAGTTTAGGTTATATAACGTTATGGATGTATATAAAGGTCCCACGGAGACGTAGAGGCCAACAAGCCAGGAATGTGTTCAAATATTACCGCCGAGATGTTAGGTTGGGTTAGGTTAGGTTATATTACGTTATAGATGTATATAAAGATCCCACGGAGACGTAGAGGCCAACTCGCCATGAATGTTTTCAAATATTACCGCCGAGATGTTAGGTTGGGTTAGGTTAGGTTATATTACGTTATAGATGTATATAAAGATCCCACGGAGACGGAGAGGAAAACTCGCCATGAATGTTTTCAAATATTATCGCCGAGATGTTAGGTTGGGTTAGGTTAGGTTATATTACGTTATAGATGTATATAAAGATCTCACGAAGACGTAGAGGCCAACTCGCCATGAATGTTTTCAAATATTATCGCCGAGATGTTAGGTTGGGTTAGGTTAGGTTATATTACGTTATAGATGTATATAAAGATCCCACGGAGACGTAGAGGCCAACTCGCCATGAATGTTTTCAAATATTACCGCCGAGATGTTAGGTTGGGTTAGGTTAGGTTATATAACGTTATGGATGTATATAAAGGTCCCACGGAGACGTAGAGGCCAACAAGCCAGGAATGTGTTCAAATATTACCGCCGAGATGTTAGGTTGGGTTAGGTTAGGTTATATTACGTTATAGATGTATATAAAGATCCCACGGAGACGTAGAGGCCAACTCGCCATGAATGTCTTCAAATATTACCGCCGAGATGTTAGGTTGGGTTAGGTTAGGTTATATTACGTTATTGATGTGTAAAAAGATCCCGCGGAGACGGAGAAGCCAACTCGCCAGGAATGTTGTCAAATATTACCGCCGAGATGTTAGGTTGGGTTAGGTTAGGTTATATAACGTTATGGATGTATATAAAGGTCCCACGGAGACGTAGAGGCCAACAAGCCAGGAATGTGTTCAAATATTACCGCCGAGATGTTAGGTTGGGTTAGGTTAGGTTATATTACGTTATAGATGTATATAAAGATCCCACGGAGACGTAGAGGCCAACTCGCCATGAATGTCTTCAAATATTACCGCCGAGATGTTAGGTTGGGTTAGGTTAGGTTATATTTCGTTATTGATGTATATGAAGGTCCCACGGAGAAGTAGAGACCAACTCGCCAGGAATGTTGTCAAACATTAGCGCCAAGATGATAGGTTGGGATAGGTTAGGTTATATTACGTTATAGATGTATTTAAACGTCCCGCGGAGACGTAGAGGCCAACAAGCCAGGAATGTGATCAAACATTATCGCCGAGATGTTAGGTTGGGTTAGGTTAGATCATATAACGTTATAGATGTATATAAAGGTCCCACGGAGACGTAGAGGCCAACAAGCCAGGAATGTGATCAAATATTACCGCCGAGATGTTAGGTTGGGTTAGGTTAGATTATATAACGTTATAGATGTATATAAAGGTCCCACGGAGACGTAGAGGCCAACAAGCCAGGAATGTGTTCAAATATTACCGCCGAGATGTTAGGTTGGGTTAGGTTAGGTTATATTACGTTATAGATGTATATAAAGATCCCACGGAGACGTAGATGCCAACTCGCCATGAATGTTTTCAAATATTACCGCCGAGATCTTATTTTGGGTTAGGTTAGGTTATATTACGTTACTGATGTATAAAAAGATCCCACGGAGACGGAGAAGCCAACTCGCCAGGAATGTTGTCAAATATTACCGCCGAGATGTTAGGTTGGGTTAGGTTAGGGTATATAACGTTATGGATGTATATAAAGGTCCCACGGAGACGTAGAGGCCAACAAGCCAGGAATGTGTTCAAATATTACCGCCGAGATGTTAGGTTGGGTTAGGTTAGGTTATATTACGTTATAGATGTATATAAAGATCCCACGGAGACGTAGAGGCCAACTCGCCATGAATGTTTTCAAATATTACCGCCGAGATGTTAGGTTGGGTTAGGTTAGGTTATATTACGTTATAGATGTATATAAAGATCCCACGGAGACGGAGAGGAAAACTCGCCATGAATGTTTTCAAATATTATCGCCGAGATGTTAGGTTGGGTTAGGTTAGGTTATATTACGTTATAGATGTATATAAAGATCTCACGAAGACGTAGAGGCCAACTCGCCATGAATGTTTTCAAATATTATCGCCGAGATGTTAGGTTGGGTTAGGTTAGGTTATATTACGTTATAGATGTATATAAAGATCCCACGGAGACGTAGAGGCCAACTCGCCATGAATGTTTTCAAATATTACCGCCGAGATGTTAGGTTGGGTTAGGTTAGGTTATATAACGTTATGGATGTATATAAAGGTCCCACGGAGACGTAGAGGCCAACAAGCCAGGAATGTGTTCAAATATTACCGCCGAGATGTTAGGTTGGGTTAGGTTAGGTTATATTACGTTATAGATGTATATAAAGATCCCACGGAGACGTAGAGGCCAACTCGCCATGAATGTCTTCAAATATTACCGCCGAGATGTTAGGTTGGGTTAGGTTAGGTTATATTTCGTTATTGATGTATATGAAGGTCCCACGGAGAAGTAGAGGCCAACTCGCCATGAATGTTTTCAAATATTATCGCCGAGATGTTAGGTTGGGTTAGGTTAGGTTATATTACGTTATAGATGTATATAAAGATCTCACGAAGACGTAGAGGCCAACTCGCCATGAATGATTTCAAATATTATCGCCGAGATGTTAGGTTGGGTTAGGTTAGGTTATATTACGTTATAGATGTATATAAAGATCCCACGGAGACGTAGATGCCAACTCGCCATGAATGTTTTCAAATATTACCGCCGAGATGTTATTTTGGGTTAGGTTAGGTTATATTACGTTATTGATGTGTAAAAAGATCCCACGGAGACGGAGAAGCCAACTCGCCAGGAATGTTGTCAAATATTACCGCCGAGATGTTAGGTTGGGTTAGTTTAGGTTATATAACGTTATGGATGTATATAAAGGTCCCACGGAGACGTAGAGGCCAACAAGCCAGGAATGTGTTCAAATATTACCGCCGAGATGTTAGGTTGGGTTAGGTTAGGTTATATTACGTTATAGATGTATATAAAGATCCCACGGAGACGTAGAGGCCAACTCGCCATGAATGTTTTCAAATATTACCGCCGAGATGTTAGGTTGGGTTAGGTTAGGTTATATTACGTTATAGATGTATATAAAGATCCCACGGAGACGGAGAGGAAAACTCGCCATGAATGTTTTCAAATATTATCGCCGAGATGTTAGGTTGGGTTAGGTTAGGTTATATTACGTTATAGATGTATATAAAGATCTCACGAAGACGTAGAGGCCAACTCGCCATGAATGTTTTCAAATATTATCGCCGAGATGTTAGGTTGGGTTAGGTTAGGTTATATTACGTTATAGATGTATATAAAGATCCCACGGAGACGTAGAGGCCAACTCGCCATGAATGTTTTCAAATATTACCGCCGAGATGTTAGGTTGGGTTAGGTTAGGTTATATAACGTTATGGATGTATATAAAGGTCCCACGGAGACGTAGAGGCCAACAAGCCAGGAATGTGTTCAAATATTACCGCCGAGATGTTAGGTTGGGTTAGGTTAGGTTATATTACGTTATAGATGTATATAAAGATCCCACGGAGACGTAGAGGCCAACTCGCCATGAATGTCTTCAAATATTACCGCCGAGATGTTAGGTTGGGTTAGGTTAGGTTATATTTCGTTATTGATGTATATGAAGGTCCCACGGAGAAGTAGAGGCCAACTCGCCATGAATGTTTTCAAATATTATCGCCGAGATGTTAGGTTGGGTTAGGTTAGGTTATATTACGTTATAGATGTATATAAAGATCTCACGAAGACGTAGAGGCCAACTCGCCATGAATGTTTTCAAATATTATCGCCGAGATGTTAGGTTGGGTTAGGTTAGGTTATATTACGTTATAGATGTATATAAAGATCCCACGGAGACGTAGATGCCAACTCGCCATGAATGTTTTCAAATATTACCGCCGAGATGTTATTTTGGGTTAGGTTAGGTTATATTACGTTATTGATGTGTAAAAAGATCCCACGGAGACGGAGAAGCCAACTCGCCAGGAATGTTGTCAAATATTACCGCCGAGATGTTAGGTTGGGTTAGGTTAGGTTATATAACGTTATGGATGTATATAAAGGTCCCACGGAGACGTAGAGGCCAACAAGCCAGGAATGTGTTCAAATATTACCGCCGAGATGTTAGGTTGGGTTAGGTTAGGTTATATTACGTTATAGATGTATATAAAGATCCCACGGAGACGTAGAGGCCAACTCGCCATGAATGTTTTCAAATATTACCGCCGAGATGTTAGGTTGGGTTAGGTTAGGTTATATTACGTTATAGATGTATATAAAGATCCCACGGAGACGGAGAGGAAAACTCGCCATGAATGTTTTCAAATATTATCGCCGAGATGTTAGGTTGGGTTAGGTTAGGTTATATTACGTTATAGATGTATATAAAGATCTCACGAAGACGTAGAGGCCAACTCGCCATGAATGTTTTCAAATATTATCGCCGAGATGTTAGGTTGGGTTAGGTTAGGTTATATTACGTTATAGATGTATATAAAGATCCCACGGAGACGTAGAGGCCAACTCGCCATGAATGTTTTCAAATATTACCGCCGAGATGTTAGGTTGGGTTAGGTTAGGTTATATAACGTTATGGATGTATATAAAGGTCCCACGGAGACGTAGAGGCCAACAAGCCAGGAATGTGTTCAAATATTACCGCCGAGATGTTAGGTTGGGTTAGGTTAGGTTATATTACGTTATAGATGTATATAAAGATCCCACGGAGACGTAGAGGCCAACTCGCCATGAATGTCTTCAAATATTACCGCCGAGATGTTAGGTTGGGTTAGGTTAGGTTATATTTCGTTATTGATGTATATGAAGGTCCCACGGAGAAGTAGAGGCCAACTCGCCATGAATGTTTTCAAATATTATCGCCGAGATGTTAGGTTGGGTTAGGTTAGGTTATATTACGTTATAGATGTATATAAAGATCTCACGAAGACGTAGAGGCCAACTCGCCATGAATGATTTCAAATATTATCGCCGAGATGTTAGGTTGGGTTAGGTTAGGTTATATTACGTTATAGATGTATATAAAGATCCCACGGAGACGTAGATGCCAACTCGCCATGAATGTTTTCAAATATTACCGCCGAGATGTTATTTTGGGTTAGGTTAGGTTATATTACGTTATTGATGTGTAAAAAGATCCCACGGAGACGGAGAAGCCAACTCGCCAGGAATGTTGTCAAATATTACCGCCGAGATGTTAGGTTGGGTTAGTTTAGGTTATATAACGTTATGGATGTATATAAAGGTCCCACGGAGACGTAGAGGCCAACAAGCCAGGAATGTGTTCAAATATTAACGCCGAGATGTTAGGTTGGGTTAGGTTAGGTTATATTACGTTATAGATGTATATAAAGATCCCACGGAGACGTAGAGGCCAACTCGCCATGAATGTTTTCAAATATTACCGCCGAGATGTTAGGTTGGGTTAGGTTAGGTTATATTACGTTATAGATGTATATAAAGATCCCACGGAGACGGAGAGGAAAACTCGCCATGAATGTTTTCAAATATTATCGCCGAGATGTTAGGTTGGGTTAGGTTAGGTTATATTACGTTATAGATGTATATAAAGATCTCACGAAGACGTAGAGGCCAACTCGCCATGAATGTTTTCAAATATTATCGCCGAGATGTTAGGTTGGGTTAGGTTAGGTTATATTACGTTATAGATGTATATAAAGATCCCACGGAGACGTAGAGGCCAACTCGCCATGAATGTTTTCAAATATTACCGCCGAGATGTTAGGTTGGGTTAGGTTAGGTTATATAACGTTATGGATGTATATAAAGGTCCCACGGAGACGTAGAGGCCAACAAGCCAGGAATGTGTTCAAATATTACCGCCGAGATGTTAGGTTGGGTTAGGTTAGGTTATATTACGTTATAGATGTATATAAAGATCCCACGGAGACGTAGAGGCCAACTCGCCATGAATGTCTTCAAATATTACCGCCGAGATGTTAGGTTGGGTTAGGTTAGGTTATATTTCGTTATTGATGTATATGAAGGTCCCACGGAGAAGTAGAGGCCAACTCGCCATGAATGTTTTCAAATATTATCGCCGAGATGTTAGGTTGGGTTAGGTTAGGTTATATTACGTTATAGATGTATATAAAGATCTCACGAAGACGTAGAGGCCAACTCGCCATGAATGTTTTCAAATATTATCGCCGAGATGTTAGGTTGGGTTAGGTTAGGTTATATTACGTTATAGATGTATATAAAGATCCCACGGAGACGTAGATGCCAACTCGCCATGAATGTTTTCAAATATTACCGCCGAGATGTTATTTTGGGTTAGGTTAGGTTATATTACGTTATTGATGTGTAAAAAGATCCCACGGAGACGGAGAACCCAACTCGCCAGGAATGTTGTCAAATATTACCGCCGAGATGTTAGGTTGGGTTAGGTTAGGTTATATAACGTTATGGATGTATATAAAGGTCCCACGGAGACGTAGAGGCCAACAAGCCAGGAATGTGTTCAAATATTACCGCCGAGATGTTAGGTTGGGTTAGGTTAGGTTATATTACGTTATAGATGTATATAAAGATCCCACGGAGACGTAGAGGCCAACTCGCCATGAATGTCTTCAAATATTACCGCCGAGATGTTAGGTTGGGTTAGGTTAGGTTATATTACGTTATTGATGTGTAAAAAGATCCCACGGAGACGGAGAAGCCAACTCGCCAGGAATGTTGTCAAATATTACCGCCGAGATGTTAGGTTGGGTTAGGTTAGGTTATATAACGTTATGGATGTATATAAAGGTCCCACGGAGACGTAGAGGCCAACAAGCCAGGAATGTGTTCAAATATTACCGCCGAGATGTTAGGTTGGGTTAGGTTAGGTTATATTACGTTATAGATGTATATAAAGATCCCACGGAGACGTAGAGGCCAACTCGCCATGAATGTCTTCAAATATTACCGCCGAGATGTTAGGTTGGGTTAGGTTAGGTTATATTTCGTTATTGATGTATATGAAGGTCCCACGGAGAAGTAGAGGCCAACTCGCCAGGAATGTTGTCAAACATTAGCGCCAAGATGATAGGTTGGGTTAGGTTAGGTTATATTACGTTATAGATGTATTTAAACGTCCCGCGGAGACGTAGAGGCCAACAAGCCAGGAATGTGATCAAACATTATCGCCGAGATGTTAGGTTGGGTTAGGTTAGATTATATAACGTTATAGATGTATATAAAGGTCCCACGGAGACGTAGAGGCCAACAAGCCAGGAATGTGATCAAACATTACCGCCGAGATGTTAGGTTGGGTTAGGTTAGATTATATAACGTTATAGATGTATATAAAGGTCCCACGGAGACGTAGAGGCCAACAAGCCAGGAATGTGTTCAAATATTACCGCCGAGATGTTAGGTTGGGTTAGGTTAGGTTATATTACGTTATAGATGTATATAAAGATCCCACGGAGACGTAGAGGCCAACTCGCCATGAATGTTTTCAAATATTATCGCCGAGATGTTAGGTTGGGTTAGGTTAGGTTATATTACGTTATAGATGTATATAAAGATCCCACGGAGACGTAGAGGCCAACTCGCCATGAATGTTTTCAAATATTACCGCCGAGATGTTAGGTTGGGTTAGGTTAGGTTATATAACGTTGTGGATGTATATAAAGGTCCCACGGAGACGTAGAGGCCAACAAGCCAGGAATGTGTTCAAATATTACCGCCGAGATGTTAGGTTGGGTTAGGTTAGGTTATATTACGTTATAGATGTATATAAAGATCTCACGAAGACGTAGAGGCCAACTCGCCATGAATGTTTTCAAATATTACCGCCGAGATGTTATTTTGGGTCAGGATAGGTCATATTACGTTATTGATGTATATAAATGTACCACGGAGACGTAGAGGCCAACTCGGCATGAATGTTTTCAAATATTACCGCCGAGATGTTAGGTTGGGTTAGGTTAGGTTATATTACGTTATTGATGTATATAAATGTACCACGGAGACGTAGAGGCCAACTCGCCATGAATATTTTCAAATATTACCGCCGAGATGTTAGGTTGGGTTAGGTTAGGTTATATTACGTTATTGATGTATATAAAGGTCCCACGGAGACGTAGAGGCCAACTCGCCAGGTATGTTGTCAAATATTTGCGCCGAGATGATAGGTTGGGTTAGGTTAGGTTATATTACGTTATAGATGTATATAAAGATCCCACGGAGACGTAGAGGCCAACTCGCCATGAATGTCTTCAAATATTACCGCCGAGATGTTAGGTTCGGTTAGGTTAGGTTATATTTCGTTATTGATGTGTATGAAGGTCCCACGGAGAAGTAGAGGCCAACTCGCCAGGAATGTTGTCAAACATTAGCGCCAAGATGATAGGTTGGGTTAGGTTAGGTTATATTACGTTATAGATGTATTTAAACGTCCCGCGGCGACGTAGAGGCCAACAAGCCAGGAATGTGATCAAACATTATCGCCGAGATGTTAGGTTGGGTTAGGTTAGATTATATAACGTTATAGATGTATATAAAGGTCCCACGGAGACGTAGAGGCCAACAAGCCAGGAATGTGATCAAATATTACCGCCGAGATGTTAGGTTGGGTTAAGTTAGATTATATAACGTTATAGATGGATATAAAGGTCCCACGGAGACGTAGAGGCCAACAAGCCAGGAATGTGTTCAAATATTACCGCCGAGATGTTAGGTTGGGTTAGGTTAGGTTATATTACGTTATAGATGTATATAAAGATCCCACGGAGACGTAGATGCCAACTCGCCATGAATGTTTTCAAATATTACCGCCGAGATGTTATTTTGGGTTAGGATAGGTCATATTACGTTATTGATGTATATAAATGTACCACGGAGACGTAGAGGCCAACTCGGCATGAATGTTTTCAAATATTACCGCCGAGGTGTTAGGTTGGGTTAGGTTAGGTTATATTACGTTATTGATGTGTAAAAAGATCCCACGGAGACGGAGAAGCCAACTCGCCAGGAATGTTGTCAAATATTACCGCCGAGATGTTAGGTTGGGTTAGGTTAGGTTATATAACGTTATGGATGTATATAAAGGTCCCACGGAGACGTAGAGGCCAACAAGCCAGGAATGTGTTCAAATATTACCGCCGAGATGTTAGGTTGGGTTAGGTTAGGTTATATTACGTTATAGATGTATATAAAGATCCCACGGAGACGTAGAGGCCAACTCGCCATGAATGTCTTCAAATATTACCGCCGAGATGTTAGGTTGGGTTAGGTTAGGTTATATTTCGTTATTGATGTATATGAAGGTCCCACGGAGAAGTAGAGGCCAACTCGCCAGGAATGTTGTCAAACATTAGCGCCAAGATGATAGGTTGGGTTAGGTTAGGTTATATTACGTTATAGATGTATTTAAACGTCCCGCGGAGACGTAGAGGCCAACAAGCCAGGAATGTGATCAAACATTATCGCCGAGATGTTAGGTTGGGTTAGGTTAGATTATATAACGTTATAGATGTATATAAAGGTCCCACGGAGACGTAGAGGCCAACAAGCCAGGAATGTGATCAAATATTACCGCCGAGATGTTAGGTTGGGTTAGGTTAGATTATATAACGTTATAGATGTATATAAAGGTCCCACGGAGACGTAGAGGCCAACAAGCCAGGAATGTGTTCAAATATTACCGCCGAGATGTTAGGTTGGGTTAGGTTAGGTTATATTACGTTATAGATGTATATAAAGATCCCACGGAGACGTAGAGGCCAACTCGCCATGAATGTTTTCAAATATTATCGCCGAGATGTTAGGTTGGGTTAGGTTAGGTTATATTACGTTATAGATGTATATAAAGATCCCACGGAGACGTAGAGGCCAACTCGCCATGAATGTTTTCAAATATTACCGCCGAGATGTTAGGTTGGGTTAGGTTAGGTTATATAACGTTGTGGATGTATATAAAGGTCCCACGGAGACGTAGAGGCCAACAAGCCAGGAATGTGTTCAAATATTACCGCCGAGATGTTAGGTTGGGTTAGGTTAGGTTATATTACGTTATAGATGTATATAAAGATCTCACGAAGACGTAGAGGCCAACTCGCCATGAATGTTTTCAAATATTACCGCCGAGATGTTATTTTGGGTTAGGATAGGTCATATTACGTTATTGATGTATATAAATGTACCACGGAGACGTAGAGGCCAACTCGGCATGAATGTTTTCAAATATTACCGCCGAGATGTTAGGTTGGGTTAGGTTAGGTTATATTACGTTATTGATGTATATAAATGTACCACGGAGACGTAGAGGCCAACTCGCCATGAATATTTTCAAATATTACCGCCGAGATGTTAGGTTGGGTTAGGTTAGGTTATATTACGTTATTGATGTATATAAAGGTCCCACGGAGACGTAGAGGCCAACTCGCCAGGTATGTTGTCAAATATTTGCGCCGAGATGATAGGTTGGGTTAGGTTAGGTTATATTACGTTATAGATGTATATAAAGATCCCACGGAGACGTAGAGGCCAACTCGCCATGAATGTCTTCAAATATTACCGCCGAGATGTTAGGTTCGGTTAGGTTAGGTTATATTTCGTTATTGATGTGTATGAAGGTCCCACGGAGAAGTAGAGGCCAACTCGCCAGGAATGTTGTCAAACATTAGCGCCAAGATGATAGGTTGGGTTAGGTTAGGTTATATTACGTTATAGATGTATTTAAACGTCCCGCGGCGACGTAGAGGCCAACAAGCCAGGAATGTGATCAAACATTATCGCCGAGATGTTAGGTTGGGTTAGGTTAGATTATATAACGTTATAGATGTATATAAAGGTCCCACGGAGACGTAGAGGCCAACAAGCCAGGAATGTGATCAAATATTACCGCCGAGATGTTAGGTTGGGTTAAGTTAGATTATATAACGTTATAGATGTATATAAAGGTCCCACGGAGACGTAGAGGCCAACAAGCCAGGAATGTGTTCAAATATTACCGCCGAGATGTTAGGTTGGGTTAGGTTAGGTTATATTACGTTATAGATGTATATAAAGATCCCACGGAGACGTAGATGCCAACTCGCCATGAATGTTTTCAAATATTACCGCCGAGATGTTATTTTGGGTTAGGATAGGTCATATTACGTTATTGATGTATATAAATGTACCACGGAGACGTAGAGGCCAACTCGGCATGAATGTTTTCAAATATTACCGCCGAGATGTTAGGTTGGGTTAGGTTAGGTTATATTACGTTATTGATGTGTAAAAAGATCCCACGGAGACGGAGAAGCCAACTCGCCAGGAATGTTGTCAAATATTACCGCCGAGATGTTAGGTTGGGTTAGGTTAGGTTATATAACGTTATGGATGTATATAAAGGTCCCACGGAGACGTAGAGGCCAACAAGCCAGGAATGTGTTCAAATATTACCGCCGAGATGTTAGGTTGGGTTAGGTTAGGTTATATTACGTTATAGATGTATATAAAGATCCCACGGAGACGTAGAGGCCAACTCGCCATGAATGTCTTCAAATATTACCGCCGAGATGTTAGGTTGGGTTAGGTTAGGTTATATTTCGTTATTGATGTATATGAAGGTCCCACGGAGAAGTAGAGGCCAACTCGCCATGAATGTTTTCAAATATTATCGCCGAGATGTTAGGTTGGGTTAGGTTAGGTTATATTACGTTATAGATGTATATAAAGATCTCACGAAGACGTAGAGGCCAACTCGCCATGAATGTTTTCAAATATTATCGCCGAGATGTTAGGTTGGGTTAGGTTAGGTTATATTACGTTATAGATGTATATAAAGATCCCACGGAGACGTAGATGCCAACTCGCCATGAATGTTTTCAAATATTACCGCCGAGATGTTATTTTGGGTTAGGTTAGGTTATATTACGTTATTGATGTGTAAAAAGATCCCACGGAGACGGAGAAGCCAACTCGCCAGGAATGTTGTCAAATATTACCGCCGAGATGTTAGGTTGGGTTAGGTTAGGTTATATAACGTTATGGATGTATATAAAGGTCCCACGGAGACGTAGAGGCCAACAAGCCAGGAATGTGTTCAAATATTACCGCCGAGATGTTAGGTTGGGTTAGGTTAGGTTATATTACGTTATAGATGTATATAAAGATCCCACGGAGACGTAGAGGCCAACTCGCCATGAATGTCTTCAAATATTACCGCCGAGATGTTAGGTTGGGTTAGGTTAGGTTATATTACGTTATTGATGTGTAAAAAGATCCCACGGAGACGGAGAAGCCAACTCGCCAGGAATGTTGTCAAATATTACCGCCGAGATGTTAGGTTGGGTTAGGTTAGGTTATATAACGTTATGGATGTATATAAAGGTCCCACGGAGACGTAGAGGCCAACAAGCCAGGAATGTGTTCAAATATTACCGCCGAGATGTTAGGTTGGGTTAGGTTAGGTTATATTACGTTATAGATGTATATAAAGATCCCACGGAGACGTAGAGGCCAACTCGCCATGAATGTCTTCAAATATTACCGCCGAGATGTTAGGTTGGGTTAGGTTAGGTTATATTTCGTTATTGATGTATATGAAGGTCCCACGGAGAAGTAGAGGCCAACTCGCCAGGAATGTTGTCAAACATTAGCGCCAAGATGATAGGTTGGGTTAGGTTAGGTTATATTACGTTATAGATGTATTTAAACGTCCCGCGGAGACGTAGAGGCCAACAAGCCAGGAATGTGATCAAACATTATCGCCGAGATGTTAGGTTGGGTTAGGTTAGATTATATAACGTTATAGATGTATATAAAGGTCCCACGGAGACGTAGAGGCCAACAAGCCAGGAATGTGATCAAATATTACCGCCGAGATGTTAGGTTGGGTTAGGTTAGATTATATAACGTTATAGATGTATATAAAGGTCCCACGGAGACGTAGAGGCCAACAAGCCAGGAATGTGTTCAAATATTACCGCCGAGATGTTAGGTTGGGTTAGGTTAGGTTATATTACGTTATAGATGTATATAAAGATCCCACGGAGACGTAGAGGCCAACTCGCCATGAATGTTTTCAAATATTATCGCCGAGATGTTAGGTTGGGTTAGGTTAGGTTATATTACGTTATAGATGTATATAAAGATCCCACGGAGACGTAGAGGCCAACTCGCCATGAATGTTTTCAAATATTACCGCCGAGATGTTAGGTTGGGTTAGGTTAGGTTATATAACGTTGTGGATGTATATAAAGGTCCCACGGAGACGTAGAGGCCAACAAGCCAGGAATGTGTTCAAATATTACCGCCGAGATGTTAGGTTGGGTTAGGTTAGGTTATATTACGTTATAGATGTATATAAAGATCTCACGAAGACGTAGAGGCCAACTCGCCATGAATGTTTTCAAATATTACCGCCGAGATGTTATTTTGGGTTAGGATAGGTCATATTACGTTATTGATGTATATAAATGTACCACGGAGACGTAGAGGCCAACTCGGCATGAATGTTTTCAAATATTACCGCCGAGATGTTAGGTTGGGTTAGGTTAGGTTATATTACGTTATTGATGTATATAAATGTACCACGGAGACGTAGAGGCCAACTCGCCATGAATATTTTCAAATATTACCGCCGAGATGTTAGGTTGGGTTAGGTTAGGTTATATTACGTTATTGATGTATATAAAGGTCCCACGGAGACGTAGAGGCCAACTCGCCAGGTATGTTGTCAAATATTTGCGCCGAGATGATAGGTTGGGTTAGGTTAGGTTATATTACGTTATAGATGTATATAAAGATCCCACGGAGACGTAGAGGCCAACTCGCCATGAATGTCTTCAAATATTACCGCCGAGATGTTAGGTTCGGTTAGGTTAGGTTATATTTCGTTATTGATGTGTATGAAGGTCCCACGGAGAAGTAGAGGCCAACTCGCCAGGAATGTTGTCAAACATTAGCGCCAAGATGATAGGTTGGGTTAGGTTAGGTTATATTACGTTATAGATGTATTTAAACGTCCCGCGGCGACGTAGAGGCCAACAAGCCAGGAATGTGATCAAACATTATCGCCGAGATGTTAGGTTGGGTTAGGTTAGATTATATAACGTTATAGATGTATATAAAGGTCCCACGGAGACGTAGAGGCCAACAAGCCAGGAATGTGATCAAATATTACCGCCGAGATGTTAGGTTGGGTTAAGTTAGATTATATAACGTTATAGATGTATATAAAGGTCCCACGGAGACGTAGAGGCCAACAAGCCAGGAATGTGTTCAAATATTACCGCCGAGATGTTAGGTTGGGTTAGGTTAGGTTATATTACGTTATAGATGTATATAAAGATCCCACGGAGACGTAGATGCCAACTCGCCATGAATGTTTTCAAATATTACCGCCGAGATGTTATTTTGGGTTAGGATAGGTCATATTACGTTATTGATGTATATAAATGTACCACGGAGACGTAGAGGCCAACTCGGCATGAATGTTTTCAAATATTACCGCCGAGATGTTAGGTTGGGTTAGGTTAGGTTATATTACGTTATACTCTGAGATAAATGT
>CAXAJV010001114.1:600000-765000 GCA_963969225.1 Xylocopa violacea | reverse complement strand
GCCGAGATGATAGGTTGGGTTAGGTTAGGTTATATTACGTTATTGATGTATATAAAGGTCCCACGGAGACGTAGATGCCAGCAAGCCAGGAATGTGGTCAAATATTACCACCGAGATGTTATTTTGGGTTAGGATAGGTTATATTACGTTATTGATGTATATAAATGTACCACGGAGACGTAGAGGCCAACTCGCCAGGAATGTTTTCAAATATTACCGCCGAGATGTTAGGTTGGGTTAGGTTAGGTTATATTACGTTATTGATGTATATAAAGGTCCCACGGAGACGGAGAGGCCAACTCGCCAGGAATGTTTTCAAATATTGCCGCCGAGATGTGGGGTAGGGTTAGGTTAGGTTATATTACGTTATTGATATATGTAAAGGTCCCACGGAGACGTAGATGCCAACAAGCCAGGAATGTGGTCAAATATTACCGCCGAGATGATGGACAGGGTTAGCCTAGCTTATACTATGTTATTGTTGTATATAAAGGTCCGACGGAGACGTATAGGCCAACTCGCCAGGAATGTTGTCAAATATTACCGCCGAGATGATAGGTTGGGTTAGGTTAGGTTATATTACGTTATTGATGTATATGAAGGTCAAACCGAGACGTAGAGGCCAACTCGCCAGGAATGTTGTCAAATATTATCACCGAGATGTTAGGTTGGGTTAGGTCAGGTTATATTACGTTATTGATGTATATAAAGGTCCCACGGAGACGTAGATGCCAACAAGCCAGGAATGTGGTCAAATATTACCGCCGAGATGTTATTTTGGGTTAGGATAGGTTATATTACGTTATTGATGTATATAAATGTACCACGGAGACGTAGAGGCCAACTCGCCATGAATGTTTTCAAATATTACCGCCGAGATGTTAGGTTGGGTTAGGTTAGGTTATATTTCGTTATTGATGTATATGAAGGTCCCACGGAGACGTAGAGACCAACTCGCCAGGAATGTTGTCAAATATTACCGCCGAGATGATAGGTTGGGTTAGGTTAGGTTATATTACGTTATGGATGTCTATAAAGGACCCACGGTGACGTAGAGGCCAACTCGCCAGGAATGAGGTCAAACATACCGGCGAGATGTTAGGTTGGGTTAGGTTAGGTTATATTACGTTATGGATGTCTATAAAGGACCCACGGTGACGTAGAGGCCAACTCGCCAGGAATGTTTTCAAATATTACCGCCGAGATGTTAGGTTGGATTAGGTTAGATTATATCACGTTATAGATGTATATAAAGGTCCCGCGGAGACGTAGAGGCCAACAAGGCAGGAATGTGTTCAAATATTACCGCCGAGATGTTAGATTGAGTTAGGTTAGGTTATATTATGTTATTGATGTATATAAAAGTCCCACGGAGGCGTAGAGGCCAACTCGCCAGGAATGAGTTCAAATTTACCGCCGAGATGTTAGGTTGGGTTAGGTTAGGTTATATTTCGTTATTGATGTATATGAAGGTCCCACGGAGATGTAGAGGCCAACTCGCCAGGAATGTTGTCAAATATTACCGCCGAGATGATTGGTTGGGTTAGGTTAGGTTATATTTCGTTATTGATGTATATGAAGGTCCCACGGAGACGTAGAGGCCAACTCGCCAGGAATGTTGTCAAATATTACCGCCGAGATGATAGGTTGGGTTAGGTTAGGTTATATTACGTTATTGATGTATATAAAGGTCCCACGGAGACGTAGATGCCAGCAAGCCAGGAATGTGGTCAAATATTACCACCGAGATGTTATTTTGGGTTAGGATAGGTTATATTACGTTATTGATGTATATAAATGTACCACGGAGACGTAGAGGCCAACTCGCCATGAATGTTTTCAAATATTACCGCCGAGATGTTAGGTTGGGTTAGGTTAGGTTATATTACGTTATTGATGTATATAAAGGTCCCACGGAGACGTAGAGGCCAACTCGCCATGAATGTTTTCAAATATTACCGCCGAGATGTAAGGTTGGGTTAGGTTAGGTTATATTACGTTATTGATGCATATAAAGGTCCCACGGATACGTAGAGGCCAACTCGCCAGAAATGAGGTCAAATATACCGGCGAGATGTTAGGTTGGGTTAGGTTAGGTTATACTTCGTTATTGATGTATATGAAGGTCCCACGGAGACGTAGAGGCCAACTCGCCAGGAATGTTGTCAAATATTACCGCCGAGATGATAGGTTGGGTTAGGTTAGGTTATATTACGTTATTGATGTATATAAAGGTCCCACGGAGACGTAGATGCCAGCAAGCCAGGAATGTGGTCAAATATTACCACCGAGATGTTATTTTGGGTTAGGATAGGTTATATTACGTTATTGATGTATATAAATGTACCACGGAGACGTAGAGGCCAACTCGCCATGAATGTTTTCAAATATTGCCGCCGAGATGTTAGGTTGGGTTAGGTTAGGTTATATTACGTTATTGATGTATATAAAGGTCCCACGGAGACGTAGAGGCCAACTCGCCAGGAATGTTTTCAAATATTACCGCCGAGATGATAGGTTGGTTTCGGTTAGGTTATATTTCGTTATTGATGTATATGAAGGTCCCACGGAGACGTAGAGGCCAACTCGCCAGGAATGTTGTCAAATATTACCGCCGAGATGATAGGTTGGGTTAGGTTAGGTTATATTACGTTATTGATGTATATAAAGGTCCCACGGAGACGTAGATGCCAGCAAGCCAGGAATGTGGTCAAATATTACCACCGAGATGTTATTTTGGGTTAGGATAGGTTATATTACGTTATTGATGTATATAAATGTACCACGGAGACGTAGAGGCTAACTCGCCATGAATGTTTTCAAATATTACCGCCGAGATGTTAGGTTGGGTTAGGTTAGGTTATATTACGTTATTGATGTATATAAAGGTCCCACGGAGACGTAGAGGCCAACTCGCCAGGAATGTTTTCAAATATTGCCGCCGAGATGTGGGGTAGGGTTAGGTTAGGTTATATTACGTTATAGATGTATATAAAGGTCCCGCGGAGACGTAGAGGCCAGCAAGCCAGGAATGTGATCAAATATTACCGCCCAGATGTTAGGTTGGGTTAGGTTAGGTTATATTACGTTATTGATGTATATAAAGGTCCCACGGAGACGTATAGGCCAACTCGCCGGGAATGTTGTCAAATATTACCGCCGAGATGTTAGCTTGGGTTAGGTTAGGTTATATTACGTTATGGATGTCTATAAAGGACCCACGGTGACGTAGAGGCCAACTCGCCAGGAATGTTTTCAAATATTACCGCCGAGATGTTAGGTTGGATTAGGTTAGATTATATCACGTTATAGATGTATATAAAGGTCCCGCGGAGACGTAGAGGCCAACAAGGCAGGAATGTGTTCAAATATTACCGCCGAGATGTTAGATTGAGTTAGGTTAGGTTATATTATGTTATTGATGTATAGAAAAGTCCCACGGAGGCGTAGAGGCCAACTCGCCAGGAATGAGGTCAAATATACCGCCGAGATGTTAGGTTGGGTTAGGTTAGGTTATATTTCGTTATTGATGTATATGAAGGTCCCACGGAGATGTAGAGGCCAACTCGCCAGGAATGTTGTCAAATATTACCGCCGAGATGATTGGTTGGGTTAGGTTAGGTTATATTTCGTTATTGATGTATATGAAGGTCCCACGGAGACGTAGAGGCCAACTCGCCAGGAATGTTGTCAAATATTACCGCCGAGATGATAGGTTGGGTTAGGTTAGGTTATATTACGTTATTGATGTATATAAAGGTCCCACGGAGACGTAGATGCCAGCAAGCCAGGAATGTGGTCAAATATTACCACCGAGATGTTATTTTGGGTTAGGATAGGTTATATTACGTTATTGATGTATATAAATGTACCACGGAGACGTAGAGGCCAACTCGCCATGAATGTTTTCAAATATTACCGCCGAGATGTAAGGTTGGGTTAGGTTAGGTTATATTACGTTATTGATGCATATAAAGGTCCCACGGATACGTAGAGGCCAACTCGCCAGAAATGAGGTCAAATATACCGGCGAGATGTTAGGTTGGGTTAGGTTAGGTTATACTTCGTTATTGATGTATATGAAGGTCCCACGGAGACGTAGAGGCCAACTCGCCAGGAATGTTGTCAAATATTACCGCCGAGATGATAGGTTGGGTTAGGTTAGGTTATATTACGTTATTGATGTATATAAAGGTCCCACGGAGACGTAGATGCCAGCAAGCCAGGAATGTGGTCAAATATTACCACCGAGATGTTATTTTGGGTTAGGATAGGTTATATTACGTTATTGATGTATATAAATGTACCACGGAGACGTAGAGGCCAACTCGCCATGAATGTTTTCAAATATTGCCGCCGAGATGTTAGGTTGGGTTAGGTTAGGTTATATTACGTTATTGATGTATATAAACGTCCCACGGAGACGTAGAGGCCAACTCGCCAGGAATGTTTTCAAATATTACCGCCGAGATGATAGGTTGGTTTCGGTTATGTTATATTACGTTACTGATGTATATGAAGGTCAAACCGAGACGTAGAGGCCAACAAGCCAGGAATGTGATCAAATATTATCACCGAGATGTTAGGTTGGGTTAGGTCAGGTTATATTACGTTATTGATGTATATAAAGGTCCCACGGAGACGTAGATGCCAACAAGCCAGGAATGTGGTTAAATATTACCGCCGAGATGTTATTTTGGGTTAGGATAGGTTATATTACGTTATTGATGTATATAAATGTACCACGGGGACGTAGATGCCAACAAGCCAGGAATGTGGGCAAATATTACCGCCGAGATGTTATTTTGGGTTAGGATAGGTTATATTACGTTATTGATGTATATAAATGTACCACGGAGACGTAGATGCCAACTCGCCATGAATGTTTTCAAATATTACCGCCGAGATGTTAGGTTGGGTTAGGTTAGGTTATATTACGTTATGGATGTCTATAAAGGACCCACGGTGACGTAGAGGCCAACTCGCCAGGAATGTTTTCAAATATTACCGCCGAGATGTTAGGTTGGGTTAGGTTAGGTTATATTACGTTATTGATGTATATAAAGGTCCCACGGAGACGTAGAGGCCAACTCGCCAGGAATGTTTTCAAATATTGCCGCCGAGATGTGGGGTAGGGTTAGGTTAGGTTATATTACGTTATAGATGTATATAAAGGTCCCGCGGAGACGTAGAGGCCAGCAAGCCAGGAATGTGATCAAATATTACCGCCCAGATGTTAGGTTGGGTTAGGTTAGGTTATATTACGTTATTGATGTATATAAAGGTCCCACGGAGACGTATAGGCCAACTCGCCGGGAATGTTGTCAAATATTACCGCCGAGATGTTAGCTTGGGTTAGGTTAGGTTATATTACGTTATGGATGTCTATAAAGGACCCACGGTGACGTAGAGGCCAACTCGCCAGGAATGTTTTCAAATATTACCGCCGAGATGTTAGGTTGGATTAGGTTAGATTATATCACGTTATAGATGTATATAAAGGTCCCGCGGAGACGTAGAGGCCAACAAGGCAGGAATGTGTTCAAATATTACCGCCGAGATGTTAGATTGAGTTAGGTTAGGTTATATTATGTTATTGATGTATATAAAAGTCCCACGGAGGCGTAGAGGCCAACTCGCCAGGAATGAGGTCAAATATACCGCCGAGATGTTAGGTTGGGTTAGGTTAGGTTATATTTCGTTATTGATGTATATGAAGGTCCCACGGAGACGTAGAGGCCAACTCGCCAGGAATGTTGTCAAATATTACCGCCGAGATGATTGGTTGGGTTAGGTTAGGTTATATTACGTTATTGATGTATATAAAGGTCCCACGGAGACGTAGATGAGAGCAAGCCAGGAATGTGGTCAAATATTACCACCGAGATGTTATTTTGGGTTAGGATAGGTTATATTACGTTATTGATGTATATAAATGTACCACGGAGACGTAGAGGCTAACTCGCCATGAATGTTTTCAAATATTACCGCCGAGATGTTAGGTTGGGTTAGGTTAGGTTATATTACGTTATTGATGTATATAAAGGTCCCACGGAGACGTAGAGGCCAACTCGCCAGGAATGTTTTCAAATATTGCCGCCGAGATGTGGGGTAGGGTTAGGTTAGGTTATATTACGTTATAGATGTATATAAAGGTCCCGCGGAGACGTAGAGGCCAGCAAGCCAGGAATGTGATCAAATATTACCGCCCAGATGTTAGGTTGGGTTAGGTTAGGTTATATTACGTTATTGATGTATATAAAGGTCCCACGGAGACGTATAGGCCAACTCGCCGGGAATGTTGTCAAATATTACCGCCGAGATGTTAGCTTGGGTTAGGTTAGGTTATATTACGTTATGGATGTCTATAAAGGACCCACGGTGACGTAGAGGCCAACTCGCCAGGAATGTTTTCAAATATTACCGCCGAGATGTTAGGTTGGATTTGGTTAGATTATATCACGTTATAGATGTATATAAAGGTCCCGCGGAGACGTAGAGGCCAACAAGGCAGGAATGTGTTCAAATATTACCGCCGAGATGTTAGATTGAGTTAGGTTAGGTTATATTATGTTATTGATGTATAGAAAAGTCCCACGGAGGCGTAGAGGCCAACTCGCCAGGAATGAGGTCAAATATACCGCCGAGATGTTAGGTTGGGTTAGGTTAGGTTATATTTCGTTATTGATGTATATGAAGGTCCCACGGAGATGTAGAGGCCAACTCGCCAGGAATGTTGTCAAATATTACCGCCGAGATGATTGGTTGGGTTAGGTTAGGTTATATTTCGTTATTGATGTATATGAAAGTCCCACGGAGACGTAGAGGCCAACTCGCCAGGAATGTTGTCAAATATTACCGCCGAGATGATAGGTTGGGTTAGGTTAGGTTATATTACGTTATTGATGTATATAAAGGTCCCACGGAGACGTAGATGCCAGCAAGCCAGGAATGTGGTCAAATATTACCACCGAGATGTTATTTTGGGTTAGGATAGGTTATATTACGTTATTGATGTATATAAATGTACCACGGAGACGTAGAGGCCAACTCGCCAGGAATGTTTTCAAATATTGCCGCCGAGATGTGGGGTAGGGTTAGGTTAGGTTATATTACGTTATAGATGTATTTAAAGGTCCCGCGGAGACGTAGAGGCCAGCAAGCCAGGAATGTGATCAAATATTACCGCCGAAATGTTAGGTTGGGTTAGGTTAGGTTATATTACGTTATAGATGTATTTAAAGTTCCCGCGGAGACGTAGAGGCCAGCAAGCCAGGAATGTGATCAAATATTGCCGCCGAGATGTTAGGTTGGGTTAGGTTAGGTTATATTACGTTATTGATGTATATAAAGGTCCCACGGAGACGTAGAGGCCAACTCGCCAGGAATGTTTTCAAATATTACCGCCGAGATGATAGGTTGGTTTCGGTTATGTTATATTACGTTACTGATGTATATGAAGGTCAAACCGAGACGTAGAGGCCAACAAGCCAGGAATGTGATCAAATATTATCACCGAGATGTTAGGTTGGGTTAGGTCAGGTTATATTACGTTATTGATGTATATAAAGGTCCCACGGAGACGTAGATGCCAACAAGCCAGGAATGTGGTTAAATATTACCGCCGAGATGTTATTTTGGGTTAGGATAGGTTATATTACGTTATTGATGTATATAAATGTACCACGGGGACGTGGATGCCAACAAGCCAGGAATGTGGGCAAATATTACCGCCAAGATGTTATTTTGGGTTAGGATAGGTTATATTACGTTATTGATGTATATAAATGTACCACGGAGACGTAGATGCCAACTCGCCATGAATGTTTTCAAATATTACCGCCGAGATGTTAGGTTGGGTTGGGTTAGGTTATATTACGTTATGGATGTCTATAAAGGACCCACGGTGACGTAGAGGCCAACTCGCCAGGAATGTTTTCAAATATTACCGCCGAGATGTTAGGTTGGATTAGGTTAGATTATATCACGTTATAGATGTATATAAAGGTCCCGCGGAGACGTAGAGGCCAACAAGGCAGGAATGTGTTCAAATATTACCACCGAGATGTTATTTTGGGTTAGGATAGGTTATATTACGTTATTGATGTATATAAATGTACCACGGAGACGTAGAGGCCAACTCGCCATGAATGTTTTCAAATATTACCGCCGAGATGTAAGGTTGGGTTAGGTTAGGTTATATTACGTTATTGATGCATATAAAGGTCCCACGGATACGTAGAGGCCAACTCGCCAGAAATGAGGTCAAATATACCGGCGAGATGTTAGGTTGGGTTAGGTTAGGTTATACTTCGTTATTGATGTATATGAAGGTCCCACGGAGACGTACAGGCCAACTCGCCAGGAATGTTGTCAAATATTACCGCCGAGATGATAGGTTGGGTTAGGTTAGGTTATATTACGTTATTGATGTATATAAACGTCCCACGGAGACGTAGATGCCAGCAAGCCAGGAATGTGGTCAAATATTACCACCGAGATGTTATTTTGGGTTAGGATAGGTTATATTACGTTATTGATGTATATAAATGTACCACGGAGACGTAGAGGCCAACTCGCCAGGAATGTTTTCAAATATTGCCGCCGAGATGTGGGGTAGGGTTAGGTTAGGTTATATTACGTTATAGATGTATTTAAAGGTCCCGCGGAGACGTAGAGGCCAGCAAGCCAGGAATGTGATCAAATATTACCGCCGAAATGTTAGGTTGGGTTAGGTTAGGTTATATTACGTTATAGATGTATTTAAAGTTCCCGCGGAGACGTAGAGGCCAGCAAGGCAGGAATGTGATCAAATATTACCGCCGAGATGTTAGCTTGGGTTAGGTTAGGTTATATTACCTTATGCATGTCTATAAAGGTCCCACGGTGACGTAGAGGCCAACTCGGCAGGAATGTTTTCAAATATTACCGCCGAGATGTTAGGTTGGGTTAGGTTAGGTTATATCACGTTATAGATGTATATAAAGGTCCCGCGGAGACGTAGAGGCCAGCAAGCCAGGAATGTGATCAAATATTACCGCCCAGATGTTAGGTTGGGTTAGGTTAGGTTATATTACGTTATTGATGTATATAAAGGTCGCAATGAGACGTATAGGCCAACTCGCCGGGAATGAGGTCAAATATACCGGCGAGATGTTAGGTTGGGTTAGGTTAGGTTATATTACGTTATTGATGTATATAAAGGTCCCACGGAGACGTAGATGCCAACAAGCCAGGAATGTGGTCAAATATTAACGCCGAGATGATGGACAGGGTTAGCCTAGCTTATACTGTGTTATTGTTGTCTATAAAGGACCCACGGTGACGTAGAGGCCAACTCGCCAGGAATGTTTTCAAATATTACCGCCGAGATGTAAGGTTGGGTTAGGTTAGGTTATATTACGTTATTGGTGTATATAAAGGTCCCACGGATACGTAGAGGCCAACTCGCCAGAAATGAGGTCAAATATACCGGCGAGATGTTAAGTTGGGTTAGGTTAGGTTATACTTCGTTATTGATGTATATGAAGGTCTCACGGAGACGTAGAGGCCAACTCGCCAGGAATGTTGTCAAATATTACCGCCGAGATGATAGGTTGGGTTAGGTTAGGTTATATTACGTTATTGATGTATATAAAGGTCCCACGGAGACGTAGATGCCAGGAAGCCAGGAATGTGGTCAAATATTACCACCGAGATGTTATTTTGGGTTAGGATAGGTTATATTACGTTATTGATGTATATAAATGTACCACGGAGACGTAGAGGCCAACTCGCCATGAATGTTTTCAAATATTACCGCCGAGATGTTAGGTTGGGTTAGGTTAGGTTATATTACGTTATTGATGTATATAAAGGTCCCACGGAGACGTAGAGGCCAACTCGCCAGGAATGTTTTCAAATATTACCGCCGAGATGATAGGTTGGTTTCGGTTATGTTATATTACGTTACTGATGTATATGAAGGTCAAACCGAGACGTAGAGGCCAACAAGCCAGGAATGTGATCAAATATTATCACCGAGATGTTAGGTTGGGTTAGGTTAGGTTATATTACGTTATTGATGTATATAAACGTCCCACGGAGACGTAGATGCCAGCAAGCCAGGAATGTGGTCAAATATTACCACCGAGATGTTATTTTGGGTTAGGATAGGTTATATTACGTTATTGATGTATATAAATGTACCACGGAGACGTAGAGGCCAACTCGCCAGGAATGTTTTCAAATATTGCCGCCGAGATGTGGGGTAGGGTTAGGTTAGGTTATATTACGTTATAGATGTATTTAAAGGTCCCGCGGAGACGTAGAGGCCAGCAAGCCAGGAATGTGATCAAATATTACCGCCGAAATGTTAGGTTGGGTTAGGTTAGGTTATATTACGTTATAGATGTATTTAAAGTTCCCGCGGAGACGTAGAGGCCAGCAAGGCAGGAATGTGATCAAATATTACCGCCGAGATGTTAGCTTGGGTTAGGTTAGGTTATATTACCTTATGCATGTCTATAAAGGTCCCACGGTGACGTAGAGGCCAACACGCCAGGAATGTTTTCAAATATTACCGCCGAGATGTTAGGTTGGGTTAGGTTAGGATATATCACGTTATAGATGTATATAAAGGTCCCGCGGAGACGTAGAGGCCAGCAAGCCAGGAATGTGATCAAATATTACCGCCCAGATGTTAGGTTGGGTTAGGTTAGGTTATATTACGTTATTGATGTATATAAAGGTCCCACGGAGACGTATAGGCCAACTCGCCGGGAATGAGGTTAAATATACCGCCGAAATGTTAGGTTGGGTTAGGTTAGGTTATATTACGTTATAGATGTATTTAAAGTTCCCGCGGAGACGTAGAGGCCAGCAAGGCAGGAATGTGATCAAATATTACCGCCGAGATGTTAGCTTGGGTTAGGTTAGGTTATATTACCTTATGCATGTCTATAAAGGTCCCACGGTGACGTAGAGGCCAACTCGCCAGGAATGTTTTCAAATATTACCGCCGAGATGTTAGGTTGGGTTAGGTTAGGTTATATCACGTTATAGATGTATATAAAGGTCCCGCGGAGACGTAGAGGCCAGCAAGCCAGGAATGTGATCAAATATTACCGCCCAGATGTTAGGTTGGGTTAGGTTAGGTTATATTACGTTATTGATGTATATAAAGGTCCCACGGAGACGTATAGGCCAACTCGCCGGGAATGAGGTCAAATATACCGGCGAGATGTTAGGTTGGGTTAGGTTAGGTTATATTACGTTATTGATGTATATAAAGGTCCCACGGAGACGTAGATGCCAACAAGCCAGGAATGTGGTCAAATATTAACGCCGAGATGATGGACAGGGTTAGCCTAGCTTATACTGTGTTATTGTTGTCTATAAAGGACCCACGGTGACGTAGAGGCCAACTCGCCAGGAATGTTTTCAAATATTACCGCCGAGATGTAAGGTTGGGTTAGGTTAGGTTATATTACGTTATTGATGTATATAAAGGTCCCACGGATACGTAGAGGCCAACTCGCCAGAAATGAGGTCAAATATACCGGCGAGATGTTAAGTTGGGTTAGGTTAGGTTATACTTCGTTATTGATGTATATGAAGGTCTCACGGAGACGTAGAGGCCAACTCGCCAGGAATGTTGTCAAATATTACCGCCGAGATGATAGGTTGGGTTAGGTTAGGTTATATTACGTTATTGATGTATATAAAGGTCCCACGGATACGTAGATGCCAGCAAGCCAGGAATGTGGTCAAATATTACCACCGAGATGTTATTTTGGGTTAGGATAGGTTATATTACGTTATTGATGTATATAAATGTACCACGGAGACGTAGAGGCCAACTCGCCATGAATGTTTTCAAATATTACCGCCGAGATGTTAGGTTGGGTTAGGTTAGGTTATATTACGTTATTGATGTATATAAAGGTCCCACGGAGACGTAGAGGCCAACTCGCCAGGAATGTTTTCAAATATTACCGCCGAGATGATAGGTTGGTTTCGGTTATGTTATATTACGTTACTGATGTATATGAAGGTCAAACCGAGACGTAGAGGCCAACAAGCCAGGAATGTGATCAAATATTATCACCGAGATGTTAGGCTGGGTTAGGTCAGGTTATATTACGTTATTGATGTATATAAAGGTCCCACGGAGACGTAGATGCCAACAAGCCAGGAATGTGGTTAAATATTACCGCCGAGATGTTATTTTGGGTTAGGATAGGTTATATTACGTTATTGATGTATATAAATGTACCACGGGGACGTAGATGCCAACAAGCCAGGAATGTGGGCAAATATTACCGCCGAGATGTTATTTTGGGTTAGGATAGGTTATATTACGTTATTGATGTATATAAATGTACCACGGAGACGTAGATGCCAACTCGCCATGAATGTTTTCAAATATTACCGCCGAGATGTTAGGTTGGGTTAGGTTAGGTTATATTACGTTATGGATGTCTATAAAGGACCCACGGTGACGTAGAGGCCAACTCGCCAGGAATGTTTTCAAATATTACCGCCGAGATGTTAGGTTGGATTAGGTTAGATTATATCACGTTATAGATGTATATAAAGGTCCCGCGGAGACGTAGAGGCCAGCAAGCCAGGAATGTGATCAAATATTACCGCCCAGATGTTAGGTTGGGTTAGGTTAGGTTATATTACGTTATTGATGTATATAAAGGTCCCACGGAGACGTATAGGCCAACTCGCCGGGAATGTTGTCAAATATTACCGCCGAGATGTTAGCTTGGGTTAGGTTAGGTTATATTACGTTATGGATGTCTATAAAGGACCCACGGTGACGTAGAAGCCAACTCGCCAGGAATGTTTTCAAATATTACCGCCGAGATGTTAGGTTGGATTAGGTTAGATTATATCACGTTATGGATGTATATAAAGGTCCCGCGGAGACGTAGAGGCCAACAAGGCAGGAATGTGTTCAAATATTACCGCCGAGATGTTAGATTGAGTTAGGTTAGGTTATATTATGTTATTCATGTATATAAAAGTCCCACGGAGGCGTAGAGGCCAACTCGCCAGGAATGAGGTCATATATACCGCCGAGATGTTAGGTTGGGTTAGGTTAGGTTATATTTCGTTATTGATGTATATGAAGGTCCCACGGAGATGTAGAGGCCAACTCGCCAGGAATGTTGTCAAATATTACCGCCGAGATGATTGGTTGGGTTAGGTTAGGTTATATTTCGTTATTGATGTATATGAAGGTCCCACGGAGACGTAGAGGCCAACTCGCCAGGAATGTTGTCAAATATTACCGCCGAGATGATAGGTTGGGTTAGGTTAGGTTATATTACGTTATTGATGTATATAAAGGTCCCACGGAGACGTAGATGCCAGCAAGCCAGGAATGTGGTCAAATATTACCACCGAGATGTTATTTTGGGTTAGGATAGGTTATATTACGTTATTGATGTATATAAATGTACCACGGAGACGTAGAGGCCAACTCGCCATGAATGTTTTCAAATATTACCGCCGAGATGTAAGGTTGGGTTAGGTTAGGTTATATTACGTTATTGATGCATATAAAGGTCCCACGGATACGTAGAGGCCAACTCGCCAGAAATGAGGTCAAATATACCGGCGAGATGTTAGGTTGGGTTAGGTTAGGTTATACTTCGTTATTGATGTATATGAAGGTCCCACGGAGACGTAGAGGCCAACTCGCCAGGAATGTTGTCAAATATTACCGCCGAGATGATAGGTTGGGTTAGGTTAGGTTATATTACGTTATTGATGTATATAAAGGTCCCACGGAGACGTAGATGCCAGCAAGCCAGGAATGTGGTCAAATATTACCACCGAGATGTTATTTTGGGTTAGGATAGGTTATATTACGTTATTGATGTATATAAATGTACCACGGAGACGTAGAGGCCAACTCGCCAGGAATGTTTTCAAATATTGCCGCCGAGATGTGGGGTAGGGTTAGGTTAGGTTATATTACGTTATAGATGTATTTAAAGGTCCCGCGGAGACGTAGAGGCCAGCAAGCCAGGAATGTGATCAAATATTACCGCCGAAATGTTAGGTTGGGTTAGGTTAGGTTATATTACGTTATAGATGTATTTAAAGTTCCCGCGGAGACGTAGAGGCCAGCAAGCCAGGAATGTGATCAAATATTACCGCCGAGATGTTAGCTTGGGTTAGGTTAGGTTACATTACCTTATGCATGTCTATAAAGGTCCCACGGTGACGTAGAGGCCAACTCGCCAGGAATGTTTTCAAATATTACCGCCGAGATGTTAGGTTGGGTTAGGTTAGGTTATATCACGTTATAGATGTATATAAAGGTCCCGCGGAGACGTAGAGGCCAGCAAGCCAGGAATGTGATCAAATATTACCGCCCAGATGTTAGGTTGGGTTAGGTTAGGTTATATTACGTTATTGATGTATATAAAGGTCCCACGGAGACGTATAGGCCAACTCGCCGGGAATGAGGTCAAATATACCGGCGAGATGTTAGGTTGGGTTAGGTTAGGTTATATTACGTTATTGATGTATATAAAGGTCCCACGGAGACGTAGATGCCAACAAGCCAGGAATGTGGTCAAATATTAACGCCGAGATGATGGACAGGGTTAGCCTAGCTTATACTGTGTTATTGTTGTCTATAAAGGACCCACGGTGACGTAGAGGCCAACTCGCCAGGAATGTTTTCAAATATTACCGCCGAGATGTAAGGTTGGGTTAGGTTAGGTTATATTACGTTATTGATGTATATAAAGGTCCCACGGATACGTAGAGGCCAACTCGCCAGAAATGAGGTCAAATATACCGGCGAGATGTTAAGTTGGGTTAGGTTAGGTTATACTTCGTTATTGATGTATATGAAGGTCTCACGGAGACGTAGAGGCCAACTCGCCAGGAATGTTGTCAAATATTACCGCCGAGATGATAGGTTGGGTTAGGTTAGGTTATATTACGTTATTGATGTATATAAAGGTCCCACGGATACGTAGATGCCAGCAAGCCAGGAATGTGGTCAAATATTACCACCGAGATGTTATTTTGGGTTAGGATAGGTTATATTACGTTATTGATGTATATAAATGTACCACGGAGACGTAGAGGCCAACTCGCCATGAATGTTTTCAAATATTACCGCCGAGATGTTAGGTTGGGTTAGGTTAGGTTATATTACGTTATTGATGTATATAAAGGTCCCACGGAGACGTAGAGGCCAGCAAGCCAGGAATGTGATCAAATATTACCGCCCAGATGTTAGGTTGGGTTAGGTTAGGTTATATTACGTTATTGATGTATATAAAGGTCCCACGGAGACGTATAGGCCAACTCGCCGGGAATGTTGTCAAATATTACCGCCGAGATGTTAGCTTGGGTTAGGTTAGGTTATATTACGTTATGGATGTCTATAAAGGACCCACGGTGACGTAGAAGCCAACTCGCCAGGAATGTTTTCAAATATTACCGCCGAGATGTTAGGTTGGATTAGGTTAGATTATATCACGTTATAGATGTATATAAAGGTCCCGCGGAGACGTAGAGGCCAACAAGGCAGGAATGTGTTCAAATATTACCGCCGAGATGTTAGATTGAGTTAGGTTAGGTTATATTATGTTATTGATGTATATAAAGGTCCCACGGAGACGTATAGGCCAACTCGCCGGGAATGAGGTCAAATATACCGGCGAGATGTTAGGTTGGGTTAGGTTAGGTTATATTACGTTATTGATGTATATAAAGGTCCCACGGAGACGTAGATGCCAACAAGCCAGGAATGTGGTCAAATATTAACGCCGAGATGATGGACAGGGTTAGCCTAGCTTATACTGTGTTATTGTTGTCTATAAAGGACCCACGGTGACGTAGAGGCCAACTCGCCAGGAATGTTTTCAAATATTACCGCCGAGATGTAAGGTTGGGTTAGGTTAGGTTATATTACGTTATTGATGTATATAAAGGTCCCACGGATACGTAGAGGCCAACTCGCCAGAAATGAGGTCAAATATACCGGCGAGATGTTAAGTTGGGTTAGGTTAGGTTATACTTCGTTATTGATGTATATGAAGGTCTCACGGAGACGTAGAGGCCAACTCGCCAGGAATGTTGTCAAATATTACCGCCGAGATGATAGGTTGGGTTAGGTTAGGTTATATTACGTTATTGATGTATATAAAGGTCCCACGGATACGTAGATGCCAGCAAGCCAGGAATGTGGTCAAATATTACCACCGAGATGTTATTTTGGGTTAGGATAGGTTATATTACGTTATTGATGTATATAAATGTACCACGGAGACGTAGAGGCCAACTCGCCATGAATGTTTTCAAATATTACCGCCGAGATGTTAGGTTGGGTTAGGTTAGGTTATATTACGTTATTGATGTATATAAAGGTCCCACGGAGACGTAGAGGCCAGCAAGCCAGGAATGTGATCAAATATTACCGCCCAGATGTTAGGTTGGGTTAGGTTAGGTTATATTACGTTATTGATGTATATAAAGGTCCCACGGAGACGTATAGGCCAACTCGCCGGGAATGTTGTCAAATATTACCGCCGAGATGTTAGCTTGGGTTAGGTTAGGTTATATTACGTTATGGATGTCTATAAAGGACCCACGGTGACGTAGAAGCCAACTCGCCAGGAATGTTTTCAAATATTACCGCCGAGATGTTAGGTTGGATTAGGTTAGATTATATCACGTTATAGATGTATATAAAGGTCCCGCGGAGACGTAGAGGCCAACAAGGCAGGAATGTGTTCAAATATTACCGCCGAGATGTTAGATTGAGTTAGGTTAGGTTATATTATGTTATTCATGTATATAAAAGTCCCACGGAGGCGTAGAGGCCAACTCGCCAGGAATGAGGTCAAATATACCGCCGAGATGTTAGGTTGGGTTAGGTTAGGTTATATTTCGTTATTGATGTATATGAAGGTCCCACGGAGATGTAGAGGCCAACTCGCCAGGAATGTTGTCAAATATTACCGCCGAGATGATTGGTTGGGTTAGGTTAGGTTATATTTCGTTATTGATGTATATGAAGGTCCCACGGAGACGTAGAGGCCAACTCGCCAGGAATGTTGTCAAATATTACCGCCGAGATGATAGGTTGGGTTAGGTTAGGTTATATTACGTTATTGATGTATATAAAGGTCCCACGGAGACGTAGATGCCAGCAAGCCAGGAATGTGGTCAAATATTACCACCGAGATGTTCTTTTGGGTTAGGATAGGTTATATTACGTTATTGATGTATATAAATGTACCACGGAGACGTAGAGGCCAACTCGCCATGAATGTTTTCAAATATTACCGCCGAGATGTAAGGTTGGGTTAGGTTAGGTTATATTACGTTATTGATGCATATAAAGGTCCCACGGATACGTAGAGGCCAACTCGCCAGAAATGAGGTCAAATATACCGGCGAGATGTTAGGTTGGGTTAGGTTAGGTTATACTTCGTTATTGATGTATATGAAGGTCTCACGGAGACGTAGAGGCCAACTCGCCAGGAATGTTGTCAAATATTACCGCCGAGATGTTAGGTTGGATTAGGTTAGATTATATCACGTTATAGATGTATATAAAGGTCCCGCGGAGACGTAGAGGCCAGCAAGCCAGGAATGTGATCAAATATTACCGCCCAGATGTTAGGTTGGGTTAGGTTAGGTTATATTACGTTATTGATGTATATAAAGGTCCCACGGAGACGTATAGGCCAACTCGCCGGGAATGTTGTCAAATATTACCGCCGAGATGTTAGCTTGGGTTAGGTTAGGTTATATTACGTTATGGATGTCTATAAAGGACCCACGGTGACGTAGAAGCCAACTCGCCAGGAATGTTTTCAAATATTACCGCCGAGATGTTAGGTTGGATTAGGTTAGATTATATCACGTTATAGATGTATATAAAGGTCCCGCGGAGACGTAGAGGCCAACAAGGCAGGAATGTGTTCAAATATTACCGCCGAGATGTTAGATTGAGTTAGGTTAGGTTATATTATGTTATTCATGTATATAAAAGTCCCACGGAGGCGTAGAGGCCAACTCGCCAGGAATGAGGTCAAATATACCGCCGAGATGTTAGGTTGGGTTAGGTTAGGTTATATTTCGTTATTGATGTATATGAAGGTCCCACGGAGATGTAGAGGCCAACTCGCCAGGAATGTTGTCAAATATTACCGCCGAGATGATTGGTTGGGTTAGGTTAGGTTATATTTCGTTATTGATGTATATGAAGGTCCCACGGAGACGTAGAGGCCAACTCGCCAGGAATGTTGTCAAATATTACCGCCGAGATGATAGGTTGGGTTAGGTTAGGTTATATTACGTTATTGATGTATATAAAGGTCCCACGGAGACGTAGATGCCAGCAAGCCAGGAATGTGGTCAAATATTACCACCGAGATGTTATTTTGGGTTAGGATAGGTTATATTACGTTATTGATGTATATAAATGTACCACGGAGACGTAGAGGCCAACTCGCCATGAATGTTTTCAAATATTACCGCCGAGATGTAAGGTTGGGTTAGGTTAGGTTATATTACGTTATTGATGCATATAAAGGTCCCACGGATACGTAGAGGCCAACTCGCCAGAAATGAGGTCAAATATACCGGCGAGATGTTAGGTTGGGTTAGGTTAGGTTATACTTCGTTATTGATGTATATGAAGGTCTGACGGAGACGTAGAGGCCAACTCGCCAGGAATGTTTTCAAATATTACCGCCGAGATGTTAGGTTGGATTAGGTTAGATTATATCACGTTATAGATGTATATAAAGGTCCCGCGGAGACGTAGAGGCCAGCAAGCCAGGAATGTGATCAAATATTACCGCCCAGATGTTAGGTTGGGTTAGGTTAGGTTATATTACGTTATTGATGTATATAAAGGTCCCACGGAGACGTATAGGCCAACTCGCCGGGAATGTTGTCAAATATTACCGCCGAGATGTTAGCTTGGGTTAGGTTAGGTTATATTACGTTATGGATGTCTATAAAGGACCCACGGTGACGTAGAAGCCAACTCGCCAGGAATGTTTTCAAATATTACCGCCGAGATGTTAGGTTGGATTAGGTTAGATTATATCACGTTATAGATGTATATAAAGGTCCCGCGGAGACGTAGAGGCCAACAAGGCAGGAATGTGTTCAAATATTACCGCCGAGATGTTAGATTGAGTTAGGTTAGGTTATATTATGTTATTCATGTATATAAAAGTCCCACGGAGGCGTAGAGGCCAACTCGCCAGGAATGAGGTCAAATATAACGCCGAGATGTTAGGTTGGGTTAGGTTAGGTTATATTTCGTTATTGATGTATATGAAGGTCCCACGGAGATGTAGAGGCCAACTCGCCAGGAATGTTGTCAAATATTACCGCCGAGATGATTGGTTGGGTTAGGTTAGGTTATATTTCGTTATTGATGTATATGAAGGTCCCACGGAGACGTAGAGGCCAACTCGCCAGGAATGTTGTCAAATATTACCGCCGAGATGATAGGTTGGGTTAGGTTAGGTTATATTACGTTATTGATGTATATAAAGGTCCCACGGAGACGTAGATGCCAGCAAGCCAGGAATGTGGTCAAATATTACCACCGAGATGTTATTTTGGGTTAGGATAGGTTATATTACGTTATTGATGTATATAAATGTACCACGGAGACGTAGAGGCCAACTCGCCATGAATGTTTTCAAATATTACCGCCGAGATGTAAGGTTGTGTTAGGTTAGGTTATATTACGTTATTGATGCATATAAAGGTCCCACGGATACGTAGAGGCCAACTCGCCAGAAATGAGGTCAAATATACCGGCGAGATGTTAGGTTGGGTTAGGTTAGGTTATACTTCGTTATTGATGTATATGAAGGTCCCACGGAGACGTAGAGGCCAACTCGCCAGGAATGTTGTCAAATATTACCGCCGAGATGATAGGTTGGGTTAGGTTAGGTTATATTACGTTATTGATGTATATAAAGGTCCCACGGAGACGTAGATGCCAGCAAGCCAGGAATGTGGTCAAATATTACCACCGAGATGTTATTTTGGGTTAGGATAGGTTATATTACGTTATTGATGTATATAAATGTACCACGGAGACGTAGAGGCCAACTCGCCAGGAATGTTTTCAAATATTGCCGCCGAGATGTGGGGTAGGGTTAGGTTAGGTTATATTACGTTATAGATGTATTTAAAGGTCCCGCGGAGACGTAGAGGCCAGCAAGCCAGGAATGTGATCAAATATTACCGCCGAAATGTTAGGTTGGGTTAGGTTAGGTTATATTACGTTATAGATGTATTTAAAGTTCCCGCGGAGACGTAGAGGCCAGCAAGCCAGGAATGTGATCAAATATTACCGCCGAGATGTTAGCTTGGGTTAGGTTAGGTTATATTACGTTATTGATGTATATAAAGGTCCCACGGAGACGTAGAGGCCAACAAGCCAGGAATGTGATCAAATATTACCGCCGAGATGTAAGGTTGGGTTAGGTTAGGTTATATTACGTTATTGATGCATATAAAGGTCCCACGGATACGTAGAGGCCAACTCGCCAGAAATGAGGTCAAATATACCGGCGAGATGTTAGGTTGGGTTAGGTTAGGTTATACTTCGTTATTGATGTATATGAAGGTCCCACGGAGACGTAGAGGGCAACTCGCCAGGAATGTTGTCAAATATTACCGCCGAGATGATAGGTTGGGTTAGGTTAGGTTATATTACGTTATTGATGTATATAAAGGTCCCACGGAGACGTAGATGCCAGCAAGCCAGGAATGTGGTCAAATATTACCACCGAGATGTTATTTTGGGTTAGGATAGGTTATATTACGTTATTGATGTATATAAATGTACCACGGAGACGTAGAGGCCAACTCGCCATGAATGTTTTCAAATATTACCGCCGAGATGTTAGGTTGGGTTAGGTTAGGTTATATTACGTTATGGATGTCTATAAAGGACCCACGGTGACGTAGAAGCCAACTCGCCAGGAATGTTTTCAAATATTACCGCCGAGATGTTAGGTTGGATTAGGTTAGATTATATCACGTTATAGATGTATATAAAGGTCCCGCGGAGACGTAGAGGCCAACAAGGCAGGAATGTGTTCAAATATTACCGCCGAGATGTTAGATTGAGTTAGGTTAGGTTATATTATGTTATTCATGTATATAAAAGTCCCACGGAGGCGTAGAGGCCAACTCGCCAGGAATGAGGTCAAATATACCGCCGAGATGTTAGGTTGGGTTAGGTTAGGTTATATTTCGTTATTGATGTATATGAAGGTCCCACGGAGATGTAGAGGCCAACTCGCCAGGAATGTTGTCAAATATTACCGCCGAGATGATTGGTTGGGTTAGGTTAGGTTATATTTCGTTATTGATGTATATGAAGGTCCCACGGAGACGTAGAGGCCAACTCGCCAGGAATGTTTTCAAATATTACCGCCGAGATGTTAGGTTGGATTAGGTTAGATTATATCACGTTATAGATGTATATAAAGGTCCCGCGGAGACGTAGAGGCCAACAAGGCAGGAATGTGTTCAAATAGTACCGCCGAGATGTTAGATTGAGTTAGGTTAGGTTATATTATGTTATTCATGTATATAAAAGTCCCACGGAGGCGTAGAGGCCAACTCGCCAGGAATGAGGTCAAATATACCGCCGAGATGTTAGGTTGGGTTAGGTTAGGTTATATTTCGTTATTGATGTATATGAAGGTCCCACGGAGATGTAGAGGCCAACTCGCCAGGAATGTTGTCAAATATTACCGCCGAGATGATTGATTGGGTTAGGTTAGGTTATATTTCGTTATTGATGTATATGAAGGTCCCACGGAGACGTAGAGGCCAACTCGCCAGGAATGTTGTCAAATATTACCGCCGAGATGATAGGTTGGGTTAGGTTAGGTTATATTACGTTATTGATGTATATAAAGGTCCCACGGAGACGTAGATGCCAGCAAGCCAGGAATGTGGTCAAATATTACCACCGAGATGTTATTTTGGGTTAGGATAGGTTATATTACGTTATTGATGTATATAAATGTACCACGGAGACGTAGAGGCCAACTCGCCATGAATGTTTTCAAATATTACCGCCGAGATGTAAGGTTGGGTTAGGTTAGGTTATATTACGTTATTGATGCATATAAAGGTCCCACGGATACGTAGAGGCCAACTCGCCAGAAATGAGGTCAAATATACCGGCGAGATGTTAGGTTGGGTTAGGTTAGGTTATACTTCGTTATTGATGTATATGAAGGTCCCACGGAGACGTAGAGGCCAACTCGCCAGGAATGTTGTCAAATATTACCGCCGAGATGATAGGTTGGGTTAGGTTAGGTTATATTACGTTATTGATGCATATAAAGGTCCCACGGATACGTAGAGGCCAACTCGCCAGAAATGAGGTCAAATATACCGGCGAGATGTTAGGTTGGGTTAGGTTAGGTTATACTTCGTTATTGATGTATATGAAGGTCCCACGGAGACGTAGAGGCCAACTCGCCAGGAATGTTGTCAAATATTACCGCCGAGATGATAGGTTGGGTTAGGTTAGGTTATATTACGTTATTGATGTATATAAAGGTCCCACGGAGACGTAGATGCCAGCAAGCCAGGAATGTGGTCAAATATTACCACCGAGATGTTATTTTGGGTTAGGATAGGTTATATTACGTTATTGATGTATATAAATGTACCACGGAGACGTAGAGGCCAACTCGCCAGGAATGTTTTCAAATATTGCCGCCGAGATGTGGGGTAGGGTTAGGTTAGGTTATATTACGTTATAGATGTATTTAAAGGTCCCGCGGAGACGTAGAGGCCAGCAAGCCAGGAATGTGATCAAATATTACCGCCGAAATGTTAGGTTGGGTTAGGTTAGGTTATATTACGTTATAGATGTATTTAAAGTTCCCGCGGAGACGTAGAGGCCAGCAAGCCAGGAATGTGATCAAATATTACCGCCGAGATGTTAGCTTGGGTTAGGTTAGGTTATATTACCTTATGCATGTCTATAAAGGTCCCACGGTGACGTAGAGGCCAACTCGCCAGGAATGTTTTCAAATATTACCGCCGAGATGTTAGGTTGGGTTAGGTTAGGTTATATCACGTTATAGATGTATATAAAGGTCCCGCGGAGACGTAGAGGCCAGCAAGCCAGGAATGTGATCAAATATTACCGCCCAGATGTTAGGTTGGGTTAGGTTAGGTTATATTACGTTATTGATGTATATAAAGGTCCCACGGAGACGTATAGGCCAACTCGCCGGGAATGAGGTCAAATATACCGGCGAGATGTTAGGTTGGGTTAGGTTAGGTTATATTACGTTATTGATGTATATAAAGGTCCCACGGAGACGTAGATGCCAACAAGCCAGGAATGTGGTCAAATATTAACGCCGAGATGATGGACAGGGTTAGCCTAGCTTATACTGTGTTATTGTTGTCTATAAAGGACCCACGGTGACGTAGAGGCCAACTCGCCAGGAATGTTTTCAAATATTACCGCCGAGATGTTAGGTTGGATTAGGTTAGATTATATCACGTTATAGATGTATATAAAGGTCCCGCGGAGACGTAGAGGCCAACAAGGCAGGAATGTGTTCAAATATTACCGCCGAGATGTTAGATTGGTTTAGGTTAGGTTATATTACGTTATTGATGTATATAAAGGTCCCACGGAGACGTAGAGGCCAACAAGCCAGGAATGTGATCAAATATTACCGCCGAGATGTAAGGTTGGGTTAGGTTAGGTTATATTACGTTATTGATGCATATAAAGGTCCCACGGATACGTAGAGGCCAACTCGCCAGAAATGAGGTCAAATATACCGGCGAGATGTTAGGTTGGGTTAGGTTAGGTTATACTTCGTTATTGATGTATATGAAGGTCCCACGGAGACGTAGAGGGCAACTCGCCAGGAATGTTGTCAAATATTACCGCCGAGATGATAGGTTGGGTTAGGTTAGGTTATATTACGTTATTGATGTATATAAAGGTCCCACGGAGACGTAGATGCCAGCAAGCCAGGAATGTGGTCAAATATTACCACCGAGATGTTATTTTGGGTTAGGATAGGTTATATTACGTTATTGATGTATATAAATGTACCACGGAGACGTAGAGGCCAACTCGCCATGAATGTTTTCAAATATTACCGCCGAGATGTTAGGTTGGGTTAGGTTTGGTTATATTACGTTATTGATGTATATAAAGGTCCCACGGAGACGTAGAGGCCAACTCGCCAGGAATGTTTTCAAATATTGCCGCCGAGATGTGGGGTAGGGTTAGGTTAGGTTATATTACGTTGTAGATGTATTTAAAGGGCCCACGGAGACGTAGAGGCCAACTCGCCAGGAATGTTTTCAAATATTACCGCCGAGATGATAGGTTGGTTTCGGTTATGTTATATTACGTTACTGATGTATATGAAGGTCAAACCGAGACGTAGAGGACAACAAGCCAGGAATGTGATCAAATATTATCACCGAGATGTTAGGTTGGGTTAGGTCAGGTTATATTACGTTATTGATGTATATAACGGTCCCACGGAGACGTAGATGCCAACAAGCCAGGAATGTGGTTAAATATTACCGCCGAGATGTTAGCTTGGGTTAGGTTAGGTTATATTACCTTATGCATGTCTATAAAGGTCCCACGGTGACGTAGAGGCCAACTCGCCAGGAATGTTTTCAAATATTACCGCCGAGATGTTAGGTTGGGTTAGGTTAGGTTATATCACGTTATAGATGTATATAAAGGTCCCGCGGAGACGTAGAGGCCAGCAAGCCAGGAATGTGATCAAATATTACCGCCCAGATGTTAGGTTGGGTTAGGTTAGGTTATATTACGTTATTGATGTATATAAAGGTCCCACGGAGACGTATAGGCCAACTCGCCGGGAATGAGGTCAAATATACCGGCGAGATGTTAGGTTGGGTTAGGTTAGGTTATATTACGTTATTGATGTATATAAAGGTCCCACGGAGACGTAGATGCCAACAAGCCAGGAATGTGGTCAAATATTAACGCCGAGATGATGGACAGGGTTAGCCTAGCTTATACTGTGTTATTGTTGTCTATAAAGGACCCACGGTGACGTAGAGGCCAACTCGCCAGGAATGTTTTCAAATATTACCGCCGAGATGTTAGGTTGGATTAGGTTAGATTATATCACGTTATAGATGTATATAAAGGTCCCGCGGAGACGTAGAGGCCAACAAGGCAGGAATGTGTTCAAATATTACCGCCGAGATGTTAGATTGGTTTAGGTTAGGTTATATTACGTTATTGATGTATATAAAGGTCCCACGGAGACGTAGAGGCCAACAAGCCAGGAATGTGATCAAATATTACCGCCGAGATGTAAGGTTGGGTTAGGTTAGGTTATATTACGTTATTGATGCATATAAAGGTCCCACGGATACGTAGAGGCCAACTCGCCAGAAATGAGGTCAAATATACCGGCGAGATGTTAGGTTGGGTTAGGTTAGGTTATACTTCGTTATTGATGTATATGAAGGTCCCACGGAGACGTAGAGGGCAACTCGCCAGGAATGTTGTCAAATATTACCGCCGAGATGATAGGTTGGGTTAGGTTAGGTTATATTACGTTATTGATGTATATAAAGGTCCCACGGAGACGTAGATGCCAGCAAGCCAGGAATGTGGTCAAATATTACCACCGAGATGTTATTTTGGGTTAGGATAGGTTATATTACGTTATTGATGTATATAAATGTACCACGGAGACGTAGAGGCCAACTCGCCATGAATGTTTTCAAATATTACCGCCGAGATGTTAGGTTGGGTTAGGTTTGGTTATATTACGTTATTGATGTATATAAAGGTCCCACGGAGACGTAGAGGCCAACTCGCCAGGAATGTTTTCAAATATTGCCGCCGAGATGTGGGGTAGGGTTAGGTTAGGTTATATTACGTTGTAGATGTATTTAAAGGGCCCACGGAGACGTAGAGGCCAACTCGCCAGGAATGTTTTCAAATATTACCGCCGAGATGATAGGTTGGGTTAGGTCAGGTTATATTACGTTATTGATGTATATAACGGTCCCACGGAGACGTAGATGCCAACAAGCCAGGAATGTGGTTAAATATTACCGCCGAGATGTTATTTTGGGTTAGGATAGGTTATATTACGTTATTGATGTATATAAATGTACCACGGGGACGTAGATGCCAACAAGCCAGGAATGTGGGCAAATATTACCGCCGAGATGTTATTTTGGGTTAGGATAGGTTATATTACGTTATTGATGTATATAAATGTACCACGGAGACGTAGATGCCAACTCGCCATGAATGTTTTCAAATATTACCGCCGAGATGTTAGGTTGGGTTAGGTTAGGTTATATTACGTTATGGATGTCTATAAAGGACCCACGGTGACGTAGAGGCCAACTCGCCAGGAATGTTTTCAAATATTACCGCCGAGATGTTAGGTTGGATTAGGTTAGATTATATCACGTTATAGATGTATATAAAGGTCCCGCGGAGACGTAGAGGCCAGCAAGCCAGGAATGTGATCAAATATTACCGCCCAGATGTTAGGTTGGGTTAGGTTAGGTTATATTACGTTATTGATGTATATAAAGGTCCCACGGAGACGTATAGGCCAACTGGCCGGGAATGTTGTCAAATATTACCGCCGAGATGTTAGCTTGGGTTAGGTTAGGTTATATTACGTTATGGATGTCTATAAAGGACCCACGGTGACGTAGAAGCCAACTCGCCAGGAATGTTTTCAAATATTACCGCCGAGATGTTAGGTTGGATTAGGTTAGATTATATCACGTTATAGATGTATATAAAGGTCCCGCGGAGACGTAGAGGCCAACAAGGCAGGAATGTGTTCAAATATTACCGCCGAGATGTTAGATTGAGTTAGGTTAGGTTATATTATGTTATTCATGTATATAAAAGTCCCACGGAGGCGTAGAGGCCAACTCGCCAGGAATAAGGTCAAATATACCGCCGAGATGTTAGGTTGGGTTAGGTTAGGTTATACTTCGTTATTGATGTATATGAAGGTCCCACGGAGACGTAGAGGCCAACTCGCCAGGAATGTTGTCAAATATTACCGCCGAGATGATAGGTTGGGTTAGGTTAGGTTATATTACGTTATTGATGTATATAATGGTCCCACGGAGACGTAGATGCCAGCAAGCCAGGAATGTGGTCAAATATTACCACCGAGATGTTATTTTGGGTTAGGATAGGTTATATTACGTTACTGATGTATATAAATGTACCACGGAGACGTAGAGGCCAACTCGCCAGGAATGTTTTCAAATATTGCCGCCGAGATGTGGGGTAGGGTTAGGTTAGGTTATATTACGTTATAGATGTATTTAAAGGTCCCGCGGAGACGTAGAGGCCAGCAAGCCAGGAATGTGATCAAATATTACCGCCGAAATGTTAGGTTGGGTTAGGTTAGGTTATATTACGTTATAGATGTATTTAAAGTTCCCGCGGAGACGTAGAGGCCAGCAAGCCAGGAATGTGATCAAATATTACCGCCGAGATGTTAGCTTGGGTTAGGTTAGGTTATATTACCTTATGCATGTCTATAAAGGTCCCACGGTGACGTAGAGGCCAACTCGCCAGGAATGTTTTCAAATATTACCGCCGAGATGTTAGGTTGGGTTAGGTTAGGTTATATCACGTTATAGATGTATATAAAGGTCCCGCGGAGACGTAGAGGCCAGCAAGCCAGGAATGTGATCAAATATTACCGCCCAGATGTTAGGTTGGGTTAGGTTAGGTTATATTACGTTATTGATGTATATAAAGGTCCCACGGAGACGTATAGGCCAACTCGCCGGGAATGAGGTCAAATATACCGGCGAGATGTTAGGTTGGGTTAGGTTAGGTTATATTACGTTATTGATGTATATAAAGGTCCCACGGAGACGTAGATGCCAACAAGCCAGGAATGTGGTCAAATATTAACGCCGAGATGATGGACAGGGTTAGCCTAGCTTATACTGTGTTATTGTTGTCTATAAAGGACCCACGGTGACGTAGAGGCCAACTCGCCAGGAATGTTTTCAAATATTACCGCCGAGATGTTAGGTTGGATTAGGTTAGATTATATCACGTTATAGATGTATATAAAGGTCCCGCGGAGACGTAGAGGCCAACAAGGCAGGAATGTGTTCAAATATTACCGCCGAGATGTTAGATTGGTTTAGGTTAGGTTATATTACGTTATTGATGTATATAAAGGTCCCACGGAGACGTAGAGGCCAACAAGCCAGGAATGTGATCAAATATTACCGCCGAGATGTAAGGTTGGGTTAGGTTAGGTTATATTACGTTATTGATGCATATAAAGGTCCCACGGATACGTAGAGGCCAACTCGCCAGAAATGAGGTCAAATATACCGGCGAGATGTTAGGTTGGGTTAGGTTAGGTTATACTTCGTTATTGATGTATATGAAGGTACCACGGAGACGTAGAGGGCAACTCGCCAGGAATGTTGTCAAATATTACCGCCGAGATGATAGGTTGGGTTAGGTTAGGTTATATTACGTTATTGATGTATATAAAGGTCCCACGGAGACGTAGATGCCAGCAAGCCAGGAATGTGGTCAAATATTACCACCGAGATGTTATTTTGGGTTAGGATAGGTTATATTACGTTATTGATGTATATAAATGTACCACGGAGACGTAGAGGCCAACTCGCCATGAATGTTTTCAAATATTACCGCCGAGATGTTAGGTTGGGTTAGGTTAGGTTATATTACGTTATTGATGTATATAAAGGTCCCACGGAGACGTAGAGGCCAACTCGCCAGGAATGTTTTCAAATATTGCCGCCGAGATGTGGGGTAGGGTTAGGTTAGGTTATATTACGTTATAGATGTATTTAAAGGTCCCACGGAGACGTAGAGGCCAGCAAGCCAGGAATGTGATCAAATATTACCGCCGAGATGTTAGGTTGGGTTAGGTTAGGTTATATTACGTTATTGATGTATATAAAGGTCCCACGGAGACGTAGAGGCCAACTCGCCAGGAATGTTTTCAAATATTACCGCCGAGATGATAGGTTGGTTTCGGTTATGTTATATTACGTTACTGATGTATATGAAGGTCAAACCGAGACGTAGAGGCCAACAAGCCAGGAATGTGATCAAATATTATCACCGAGATGTTAGGTTGGGTTAGGTCAGGTTATATTACGTTATTGATGTATATAAAGGTCCCACGGAGACGTAGATGCCAACAAGCCAGGAATGTGGTTAAATATTACCGCCGAGATGTTATTTTGGGTTAGGATAGGTTATATTACGTTATTGATGTATATAAATGTACCACGGGGACGTAGATGCCAACAAGCCAGGAATGTGGGCAAATATTACCGCCGAGATGTTATTTTGGGTTAGGATAGGTTATATTACGTTATTGATGTATATAAATGTACCACGGAGACGTAGATGCCAACTCGCCATGAATGTTTTCAAATATTACCGCCGAGATGTTAGGTTGGGTTAGGTTAGGTTATATTACGTTATGGATGTCTATAAAGGACCCACGGTGACGTAGAGGCCAACTCGCCAGGAATGTTTTCAAATATTACCGCCGAGATGTTAGGTTGGATTAGGTTAGATTATATCACGTTATAGATGTATATAAAGGTCCCGCGGAGACGTAGAGGCCAACAAGGCAGGAATGTGTTCAAATATTACCGCCGAGATGTTAGATTGAGTTAGGTTAGGTTATATTATGTTATTCATGTATATAAAAGTCCCACGGAGGCGTAGAGGCCAACTCGCCAGGAATGAGGTCAAATATACCGCCGAGATGTTAGTTTGGGTTAGGTTAGGTTATATTTCGTTATTGATGTATATGAAGGTCCCACGGAGATGTAGAGGCCAACTCGCCAGGAATGTTGTCAAATATTACCGCCGAGATGATTGGTTGGGTTAGGTTAGGTTATATTTCGTTATTGATGTATATGAAGGTCCCACGGAGACGTAGAGGCCAACTCGCCAGGAATGTTGTCAAATATTACCGCCGAGATGATAGGTTGGGTTAGGTTAGGTTATATTACGTTATTGATGTATATAAAGGTCCCACGGAGACGTAGATGCCAGCAAGCCAGGAATGTGGTCAAATATTACCACCGAGATGTTATTTTGGGTTAGGATAGGTTATATTACGTTATTGATGTATATAAATGTACCACGGAGACGTAGAGGCCAACTCGCCATGAATGTTTTCAAATATTACCGCCGAGATGTAAGGTTGGGTTAGGTTAGGTTATATTACGTTATTGATGCATATAAAGGTCCCACGGATACGTAGAGGCCAACTCGCCAGAAATGAGGTCAAATATACCGGCGAGATGTTAGGTTGGGTTAGGTTAGGTTATACTTCGTTATTGATGTATATGAAGGTCCCACGGAGACGTAGAGGCCAACTCGCCAGGAATGTTGTCAAATATTACCGCCGAGATGATAGGTTGGGTTAGGTTAGGTTATATTACGTTATTGATGTATATAAAGGTCCCACGGAGACGTAGATGCCAGCAAGCCAGGAATGTGGTCAAATATTACCACCGAGATGTTATTTTGGGTTAGGATAGGTTATATTACGTTATTGATGTATATAAATGTACCACGGAGACGTAGAGGCCAACTCGCCAGGAATGTTTTCAAATATTGCCGCCGAGATGTGGGGTAGGGTTAGGTTAGGTTATATTACGTTATAGATGTATTTAAAGGTCCCGCGGAGACGTAGACGCCAGCAAGCCAGGAATGTGATCAAATATTACCGCCGAAATGTTAGGTTGGGTTAGGTTAGGTTATATTACATTATAGATGTATTTAAAGTTCCCGCGGAGACGTAGAGGCCAGCAAGCCAGGAATGTGATCAAATATTACCGCCGAGATGTTAGCTTGGGTTAGGTTAGGTTGCATTACCTTATGCATGTCTATAAAGGTCCCACGGTGACGTAGAGGCCAACTCGCCAGGAATGTTTTCAAATATTACCGCCGAGATGTTAGGTTGGGTTAGGTTAGGTTATATCGCGTTATAGATGTATATAAAGGTCCCGCGGAGACGTAGAGGCCAGCAAGCCAGGAATGTGATCAAATATTACCGCCCAGATGTTAGGTTGGGTTAGGTTAGGTTATATTACGTTATTGATGTATATAAAGGTCCCACGGAGACGTATAGGCCAACTCGCCGGGAATGAGGTCAAATATACCGGCGAGATGTTAGGTTGGGTTAGGTTAGGTTATATTACGTTATTGATGTATATAAAGGTCCCACGGAGACGTAGATGCCAACAAGCCAGGAATGTGGTCAAATATTAACGCCGAGATGATGGACAGGGTTAGCCTAGCTTATACTGTGTTATTGTTGTCTATAAAGGACCCACGGTGACGTAGAGGCCAACTCGCCAGGAATGTTTTCAAATATTACCGCCGAGATGTTAGGTTGGATTAGGTTAGATTATATCACGTTATAGATGTATATAAAGGTCCCGCGGAGACGTAGAGGCCAACAAGGCAGGAATGTGTTCAAATATTACCGCCGAGATGTTAGATTGGTTTAGGTTAGGTTATATTACGTTATTGATGTATATAAAGGTCCCACGGAGACGTAGAGGCCAACAAGCCAGGAATGTGATCAAATATTACCGCCGAGATGTAAGGTTGGGTTAGGTTAGGTTATATTACGTTATTGATGCATATAAAGGTCCCACGGATACGTAGAGGCCAAGTCGCCAGAAATGAGGTCAAATATACCGGCGAGATGTTAGGTTGGGTTAGGTTAGGTTATACTTCGTTATTGATGTATATGAAGGTCCCACGGAGACGTAGAGGGCAACTCGCCAGGAATGTTGTCAAATATTACCGCCGAGATGATAGGTTGGGTTAGGTTAGGTTATATTACGTTATTGATGTATATAAAGGTCCCACGGAGACGTAGATGCCAGCAAGCCAGGAATGTGGTCAAATATTACCACCGAGATGTTATTTTGGGTTAGGATAGGTTATATTACGTTATTGATGTATATAAATGTACCACGGAGACGTAGAAGCCAACAAGCCAGGAATGTGGGCAAATATTACCGCCGAGATGTTATTTTGGGTTAGGATAGGTTATATTACGTTATTGATGTATATAAATGTACCACGGAGACGTAGATGCCAACTCGCCATGAATGTTTTCAAATATTACCGCCGAGATGTTAGGTTGGGTTAGGTTAGGTTATATTACGTTATGGATGTCTATAAAGGACCCACGGTGACGTAGAGGCCAACTCGCCAGGAATGTTTTCAAATATTACCGCCGAGATGTTAGGTTGGATTAGGTTAGATTATATCACGTTATAGATGTATATAAAGGTCCCGCGGAGACGTAGAGGCCAGCAAGCCAGGAATGTGATCAAATATTACCGCCCAGATGTTAGGTTGGGTTAGGTTAGGTTATATTACGTTATTGATGTATATAAAGGTCCCACGGAGACGTATAGGCCAACTCGCCGGGAATGTTGTCAAATATTACCGCCGAGATGTTAGCTTGGGTTAGGTTAGGTTATATTACGTTATGGATGTCTATAAAGGACCCACGGTGACGTAGAAGCCAACTCGCCAGGAATGTTTTCAAATATTACCGCCGAGATGTTAGGTTGGATTAGGTTAGATTATATCACGTTATAGATGTATATAAAGGTCCCGCGGAGACGTAGAGGCCAACAAGGCAGGAATGTGTTCAAATATTACCGCCGAGATGTTAGATTGAGTTAGGTTAGGTTATATTATGTTATTCATGTATATAAAAGTCCCACGGAGGCGTAGAGGCCAACTCGCCAGGAATGAGGTCAAATATACCGCCGAGATGTTAGGTTGGGTTAGGTTAGGTTATATTTCGTTATTGATGTATATGAAGGTCCCACGGAGATGTAGAGGCCAACTCGCCAGGAATGTTGTCAAATATTACCGCCGAGATGATTGGTTGGGTTAGGTTAGGTTATATTTCGTTATTGATGTATATGAAGGTCCCACGGAGACGTAGAGGCCAACTCGCCAGGAATGTTGTCAAATATTACCGCCGAGATGATAGGTTGGGTTAGGTTAGGTTATATTACGTTATTGATGTATATAAAGGTCCCACGGAGACGTAGATGCCAGCAAGCCAGGAATGTGGTCAAATATTACCACCGAGATGTTATTTTGGGTTAGGATAGGTTATATTACGTTATTGATGTATATAAATGTACCACGGAGACGTAGAGGCCAACTCGCCATGAATGTTTTCAAATATTACCGCCGAGATGTTAGGTTGGGTTAGGTTAGGTTATATTACGTTATTGATGCATATAAAGGTCCCACGGATACGTAGAGGCCAACTCGCCAGAAATGAGGTCAAATATACCGGCGAGATGTTAGGTTGGGTTAGGTTAGGTTATACTTCGTTATTGATGTATATGAAGGTCCCACGGAGACGTAGAGGCCAACTCGCCAGGAATGTTGTCAAATATTACCGCCGAGATGATAGGTTGGGTTAGGTTAGGTTATATTACGTTATTGATGTATATAAAGGTCCCACGGAGACGTAGATGCCAGCAAGCCAGGAATGTGGTCAAATATTACCACCGAGATGTTATTTTGGGTTAGGATAGGTTATATTACGTTACTGATGTATATAAATGTACCACGGAGACGTAGAGGCCAACTCGCCAGGAATGTTTTCAAATATTGCCGCCGAGATGTGGGGTAGGGTTAGGTTAGGTTATATTACGTTATAGATGTATTTAAAGGTCCCGCGGAGACGTAGAGGCCAGCAAGCCAGGAATGTGATCAAATATTACCGCCGAAATGTTAGGTTGGGTTAGGTTAGGTTATATTACGTTATAGATGTATTTAAAGTTCCCGCGGAGACGTAGAGGCCAGCAAGCCAGGAATGTGATCAAATATTACCGCCGAGATGTTAGCTTGGGTTAGGTTAGGTTATATTACCTTATGCATGTCTATAAAGGTCCCACGGTGACGTAGAGGCCAACTCGCCAGGAATGTTTTCAAATATTACCGCCGAGATGTTAGGTTGGGTTAGGTTAGGTTATATCACGTTATAGATGTATATAAAGGTCCCGCGGAGACGTAGAGGCCAGCAAGCCAGGAATGTGATCAAATATTACCGCCCAGATGTTAGGTTGGGTTAGGTTAGGTTATATTACGTTATTGATGTATATAAAGGTCCCACGGAGACGTATAGGCCAACTCGCCGGGAATGAGGTCAAATATACCGGCGAGATGTTAGGTTGGGTTAGGTTAGGTTATATTACGTTATTGATGTATATAAAGGTCCCACGGAGACGTAGATGCCAACAAGCCAGGAATGTGGTCAAATATTAACGCCGAGATGATGGACAGGGTTAGCCTAGCTTATACTGTGTTATTGTTGTCTATAAAGGACCCACGGTGACGTAGAGGCCAACTCGCCAGGAATGTTTTCAAATATTACCGCCGAGATGTTAGGTTGGATTAGGTTAGATTATATCACGTTATAGATGTATATAAAGGTCCCGCGGAGACGTAGAGGCCAACAAGGCAGGAATGTGTTCAAATATTACCGCCGAGATGTTAGATTGGTTTAGGTTAGGTTATATTACGTTATTGATGTATATAAAGGTCCCACGGAGACGTAGAGGCCAACAAGCCAGGAATGTGATCAAATATTACCGCCGAGATGTAAAGTTGGGTTAGGTTAGGTTATATTACGTTATTGATGCATATAAAGGTCCCACGGATACGTAGAGGCCAACTCGCCAGAAATGAGGTCAAATATACCGGCGAGATGTTAGGTTGGGTTAGGTTAGGTTATACTTCGTTATTGATGTATATGAAGGTCCCACGGAGACGTAGAGGGCAACTCGCCAGGAATGTTGTCAAATATTACCGCCGAGTTGATAGGTTGGGTTAGGTTAGGTTATATTACGTTATTGATGTATATAAAGGTCCCACGGAGACGTAGATGCCAGCAAGCCAGGAATGTGGTCAAATATTACCACCGAGATGTTATTTTGGGTTAGGATAGGTTATATTACGTTATTGATGTATATAAATGTACCACGGAGACGTAGAGGCCAACTCGCCATGAATGTTTTCAAATATTACCGCCGAGATGTTAGGTTGGGTTAGGTTAGGTTATATTACGTTATTGATATATATAAAGGTCCCACGGAGACGTAGAGGCCAACTCGCCAGGAATGTTTTCAAATATTGCCGCCGAGATGTGGGGTAGGGTTAGGTTAGGTTATATTACGTTATAGATGTATTTAAAGGTCCCACGGAGACGTAGAGGCCAGCAAGCCAGGAATGTGATCAAATATTACCGCCGAAATGTTAGGTTGGGTTAGGTTAGGTTATATTGCGTTATTGATGTATATAAAGGTCCCACGGAGGCGTATAGGCCAACTCGCCAGGAATGTTGTCAAATATTACCGCCGAGATGATAGGTTGGTTTCGGTTATGTTATATTACGTTACTGATGTATATGAAGGTCAAACCGAGACGTAGAGGCCAACAAGCCAGGAATGTGATCAAATATTATCACCGAGATGTTAGGTTGGGTTAGGTCAGGTTATATTACGTTATTGATGTATATAAAGGTCCCACGGAGACGTAGATGCCAACAAGCCAGGAATGTGGTTAAATATTACCGCCGAGATGTTATTTTGGGTTAGGATAGGTTATATTACGTTATTGATGTATATAAATGTACCACGGGGACGTAGATGCCAACAAGCCAGGAATGTGGGCAAATATTACCGCCGAGATGTTATTTTGGGTTAGGATAGGTTATATTACGTTATTGATGTATATAAATGTACCACGGAGACGTAGATGCCAACTCGCCATGAATGTTTTCAAATATTACCGCCGAGATGTTAGGTTGGGTTAGGTTAGGTTATATTACGTTATGGATGTCTATAAAGGACCCACGGTGACGTAGAGGCCAACTCGCCAGGAATGTTTTCAAATATTACCGCCGAGATGTTAGGTTGGATTAGGTTAGATTATATCACGTTATAGATGTATATAAAGGTCCCGCGGAGACGTAGAGGCCAACAAGGCAGGAATGTGTTCAAATATTACCGCCGAGATGTTAGATTGAGTTAGGTTAGGTTATATTATGTTATTGATGTATATAAAAGTCCCACGGAGGCGTAGAGGCCAACTCCCCAGGAATGAGGTCAAATATACCGCCGAGATGTTAGGTTGGGTTAGGTTAGGTTATATTTCGTTATTGATGTATATGAAGGTCCCACGGAGATGTAGAGGCCAACTCGCCAGGAATGTTGTCAAATATTACCGCCGGGATGATTGGTTGGGTTAGGTTAGGTTATATTACGTTATTGATATATATAAAGGTCCCACGGAGACGTAGATGCCAACAAGCCAGGAATGTGGTCAAATATTACCGCCGAGATGATAGACTGGGTTAGCCTAGCTTATACTATGTTATTGTTGTATATAAAGGTCCGACGGAGACGTATGGGCCAACTCGCCAGGAATGTTGTCAAATATTACCGCCGAGATGATAGGTTGGGTTAGGTTAGGTTATATTACGTTATTGATGTATATGAAGGTCAAACCGAGACGTAGAGGCCAACTCGCCAGGAATGTTGTCAAATATTACCGCCGAGATGTTAGGTTGGGTTAGGTTAGGTTATATTACGTTATTGATGTATATGAAGGTCAAACCGAGACGTAGAGGCCAACTCGCCAGGAATGTTGTCAAATATTACCGCCGAGATGTTAGGTTGGGTTAGGTTAGGTTATATTACGTTATTGATGTATATAAAGGTCCCACGGATACGTAGATGCCAGCAAGCCAGGAATGTGGTCAAATATTACCGCCGAGGTGTTAGGTTGGGTTAGGTTAGGTTATATTACGTTATAGATGTATTTAAAGTTCCCGCGGAGACGTAGAGGCCAGCAAGCCAGGAATGTGATCAAATATTACCGCCGAGATGTTAGGTTGGGTTAGGTTAGGTTATATTACGTTATTGATGTATATAAAGGTCCTACGGAGACGTATAGGCCAACTCGCCGGGAATGTTGTCAAATATTACCGCCGAGATGTTAGCTTGGGTTAGGTTAGGTTATATTACCTTATGCATGTCTATAAAGGTCCCACGGTGACGTAGAGGCCAACTCGCCAGGAATGTTTTCAAATATTACCGCCGAGATGTTAGGTTGGGTTAGGTTAGGTTATATCACGTTATAGATGTATATAAAGGTCCCGCGGAGACGTAGAGGCCAGCAAGCCAGGAATGTGATCAAATATTACCGCCGAGATGTTAGGTTGGGTTAGGTTAGGTTATATTACGTTATTGATGTATATAAAGGTCCCATGGAGACGTATAGGTCAAACTCGCCGGGAATGTTGTCAAATATTACCGCCGAGATGTTAGCTTGGGTTAGGTTAGGTTATATTACGTTATGGATGTCTATAAAGGACCCACGGTGACGTAGAGGCCAACTCGCCAGGAATGTTTTCAAATATTACCGCCGAGATGTTAGGTTAGGTTAGGTTAGGTTATATCACGTTATAGATGTATATAAAGGTCCCGCGGAGACGTAGAGGCCAGCAAGACAGGAATGTGATCAAATATTACCGCCGAGATGTTAGGTTGTGTTAGGTTAGGTTATATTACGTTATTGATGTATATAAAGGACCCACGGAGACGTGGATGCCAACTCGCCAGGAATGTTGTCAAATATTACCGCCGAGATGATAGGTTGGGTTAGGTTAGGTTATATTACGTTATTGATGTATATGAAGGTCAAACCGAAACGTAGAGGCCAACTCGCCAGGAATGTGATCAAATATTACCGCCGAGATGTAAGGTTGGGTTATGTTAGGTTATATTACGTTATTGATGTATATAAAGGTCCCACGGATACGTAGAGGCCAACTCGCCAGGAATGAGGTCATATATACCGCCGAAATGTTAGGTTGGGTTAGGTTAGGTTATATTTCGTTATTGATGTATATGAAGGTCCCACGGAGACGTAGAGGCCAACTCGCCAGGAATGTTGTCAAATATTACCGCCGAGATGATAGGTTGGGTTAGGTTAGGTTATATTACGTTATTGATGTATATAAAGGTCCCACGGAGACGTAGATGCCAACAAGCCAGGAATGTGGTCAAATATTACCGCCGAGATGATGGACAGGGTTAGCCTAGCTTATACTATGTTATTGTTGTATATAACGGTCCGACGGAGACGTATAGGCCAACTCGCCAGGAATGTTGTCAAATATTACCGCCGAGATGATAGGTTGGGTTAGGTTAGGTTATATTACGTTATTGATGTATATAAAGGTCCCACGGAGACGTAGAGGCCAACTCGCCAGGAATGAGGTCAAATATACAGGCGAGATGTTAGGTTGGGTTAGGTTAGGTTATATTTCGTTATTGATGTATATGAAGGTCCCACGGAGACGTAGAGGCCAACTCGCCAGGAATGTTGTCAAATATTACCGCCGAGATGATAGATTGGGTTAGGTTAGGTTATATTACGTTATTGATGTATATAAAGGTCCCATGGAGACGTAGATGCCAACAAGCCAGGAATGTGGTCAAATATTAACGCCGAGATGATGGACAGGGTTAGCCTAGCTTATACTGTGTTATTGTTGTATATAAAGGTCCGACGGAGACGTATAGGCCAACTCGCCAGGAATGTTGTCAAATATTACCGCCGAGATGATAGGTTGGGTTAGGTTAGGTTATATTACGTTATTGATGTATATGAAGGTCAAACCGAGACGTAGAGGCCAACTCGCCAGGAATGTTGTCAAATATTACCGCCGAGATGTTAGGTTGGGATAGGTTAGGTTATATCACGTTATAGATGTATATAAAGGTCCCGCGGAGACGTAGAGGCCAGCAAGCCAGGAATGTGATCAAATATTACCGCCGAGATGTTAGGTTGGGTTAGGTTAGGTTATATTACGTTATGGATGTCTATAAAGGACCCACGGTGACGTAGAGGCCAACTCGCCAGGAATGTTGTCAAATATTATCACCGAGATGTTAGGTTGGGTTAGGTCAGGTTATATTACGTTATTGATGTATATAAAGGTCCCACGGAGACGTTGATGCCAACAAGCCAGGAATGTGGTCAAATATTACCGCCGAGATGTTATTTTGGGTTAGGATAGGTTATATTACGTTATTGATGTATATAAATGTACCACGGAGACGTAGAGGCCAACTCGCCATGAATGTTTTCAAATATTACCGCCGAAATGTTAGGTTGGGTTAGGTTAGGTTATATTACGTTATAGATGAATATAAAGGTCCCACGGAGACGTAGAGGCCAACTCGCTAGGAATGTTTTCAAATATTACCGCCGAGATGTTAGGTTGGGTTAGGTTAGGTTATATTACGGTATTGATGTATATAAAGGTCCGACGGATACGTAGAGGCCAACTCGCCAGGTATGTTTTCAAATATTACCGCCGAGATGTTAGGTTGGGTTAGGTTAGGTTATATTACGTTATTGATGTATATAAAGGTCCCACGGATACGTAGAGGCCAACTCGCCAGGAATGAGGTCAAATATACCGCCGAAATGTTAGGTTGGGTTAGGTTAGGTTATATTTCGTTATTGATGTATATGAAGGTCCCACGGAGACGTAGAGGCCAACTCGCCATGAATGTTTTCAAATATTACCGCCGAGATGTTAGGTTGGGTTAGGTTAGGTTATATTACGTTATAGATGAATATAAAGGTCCCACGGAGACGTAGAGGCCAACTCGCTAGGAATGTTTTCAAATATTACCGCCGAGATGATAGGTTGGGTTAGGTTAGGTTATATTACGTTATTGATGTATATAAAGGTCCCACGGAGACGTAGATGCCAACAAGCCAGGAATGTGGTCAAATATTACCGCCGAGATGATGGACAGGGTTAGCCTAGCTTATACTATGTTATTGTTGTATATAACGGTCCGACGGAGACGTATAGGCCAACTCGCCAGGAATGTTGTCAAATATTACCGCCGAGATGATAGGTTGGGTTAGGTTAGGTTATATTACGTTATTGATGTATATAAAGGTCCCACGGAGACGTAGATGCCAGCAAGCCAGGAATGTGGTCAAATATTACCGCCGTGATGTTATTTTGGGTTAGGAGAGGTTATATTACGTTATTGATGTATATAAATGTACCACGGAGACGTAGAGGCCAACTCGCCATGAATGTTTTCAAATATTACCGCCGAGATGTTAGGTTGGTTTAGGTTAGGTTATATTACGTTATTGATGTATATAAAGGTCCCACGGAGACGTAGAGGCCAACTCGCCAGGAATGTTTTCAAATATTGCCGCCGAGATGTTAGGTAGGATTAGGTTAGGTTATATTACGTTATAGATTTATTTAAAGGTCCCGCGGGGACGTAGAGGCCAGCAAGCCAGGAATGAGATCAAATATTACCGCCGAAATGTTAGGTTGGGTTAGGTTAGGTTATATTACGTTATTGATGTTTATAAAGGACCCACGGAGACGTGGAGGCCACCTCGCCAGGAATGTTGTCAAATATTACCGCCGAGATGATAGGTTGGGTTAGGTTAGGTTATATTACGTTATTGATGTATATAAAGGTCCCACGGAGACGTAGATGCCAGCAAGCCAGGAATGTGGTCAAATATTACCGCCGAGATGTTATTTTAGGTTAGGATAGGTTATATTACGTTATTGATGTATATAAATGTACCACGGAGACGTAGATGCCAACTCGCCATGAATGTTTTCAAATGTTACCGCCGAGATGTTAGGTTGGGTTAGGTTAGGTTATATTACGTTATTGATGTATATAAAGGTCCCACGGAGACGTAGATGCCAGCAAGCCAGGAATGTGGTCAAATATTACCGCCGAGATGTTATTTTAGGTTAGGATAGGTTATATTACGTTATTGATGTATATAAATGTACCACGGAGACGTAGATGCCAACTCGCCATGAATGTTTTCAAATATTACCGCCGAGATGTTAGGTTGGGTTAGGTTAGGTTATATTACGTTATGGATGTCTATAAAGGACCCACGGTGACGTAGAGACCAACTCGCCAGGAATGTTGTCAAATATTATCACCGAGATGTTAGGTTGGGTTAGGTCAGGTTATATTACGTTATTGATGTATATAAAGGTCCCACGGAGACGTAGATGCCAACAAGCCAGGAATGTGGTCAAATATTACAGCCGAGATGTTATTTTGGGTTAGGATAGGTTATATTACGTTATTGATGTATATAAATGTACCACGGAGACGTAGAGGCCAACTCGCCATGAATGTTTTCAAATATTACCGCCGAGATGTTAGGTTGGGTTAGGTTAGGTTATATTACGTTATAGATGAATATAAAGGTCCCACGGAGACGTAGAGGCCAACTCGCTAGGAATGTTTTCAAATATTACCGCCGAGATGTTAGGTTGGGTTAGGTTACGTTATATTACGTTATAGATGTATTTAAAGGTCCCGCGGAGACGTAGAGGCCAACTCGCCAGGTATGTTGTCAAATATTAGCGCCGACATGATAGGTTGTGTTAGGTTAGGTTATATTTCGTTATTGATGTATATGAAGGTCCCACGGAGACGCAGAGGCCAACAAGCCAGGAATGTGGTCAAATATAACCGCCGAGATGTTATTTTGGGTTAGGATAGGTTATATTACGTTATTGATGTATATAAATGTCCCACGGAGACGTAGATGCCAACAAGCCAGGAACGTGGGCGAATATTACCGCCGAGATGCTATTTTGGGTTAGGATAGGTTATATTACGTTATTGATGTATATAAATGTACCACGGAGACGTAGATGCCAACTCGCCATGAATGTTTTCAAATATTATCGCCGAGATGTTAGGTTGGGTTAGGTTAGGTTATATTACGTTATGGATGTCTATAAAGGACCCACGGTGACGTAGAGGCCAACTCGCCAGGAATGTTTTCAAATATTACCGCCGAGATGTTAGGTTGGGTTAGGTTAGGTTATATTACGTTATTGATGTATATAAAGGTCCCGCGGAGACGTAGATGCCAGCAAGCCAGGAATGTGGTCAAATATTACCGCCGAGATGTTCTTTTAGGTTAGGATAGGTTATATTACGTTATTGATGTATATAAATGTACCACGGAGACGTAGATGCCAACTCGCCATGAATGTTTTCAAATATTACCGCCGAGATGTTAGGTTGGGTTAGGTTAGGTTATATTACGTTATGGATGTCTATAAAGGACCCACGGTGACGTAGAGACCAGCTCGCCAGGAATGTTGTCAAATATTATCACCGAGATGTTAGGTTGGGTTAGGTCAGGTTATATTACGTTATTGATGTATATGAAGGTCAAACCGAGACGTAGAGGCCAACTCGCCAGGAATGTTGTCAAATATAACCGCCGAGATGTTATTTTGGGTTAGGATAGGTTATATTACGTTATTGATGTATATAAAGGTCCCACGGAGACGTAGATGCCAACAAGCCAGGAATGTGTTCAAATATTACCGCCGAGATGTTAGATTGGGTTAGGTTAGGTTATATTACGTTATTGATGTATATAAAGGTCCCACGGAGACGTAGAGGCCAACAAGCCAGGAATGTGATCAAATATTACAGCCGAGATGTAAGGTTGGGTTAGGTTAGGTTATATTACGTTATTGATGTATATAAAGGTCCCACGGATACGTAGAGGCCAACTCGCCAGGAATGAGGTCAAATATACCGCCGAAATGTTAGGTTGGGTTAGGTTAGGTTATATTTCGTTATTGATGTATATGAAGGTCCCACGGAGACGTAGAGGCCAACTCGCCAGGAATGTTGTGAAATATAACCGCCGAGATGTTATTTTGGGTTAGGATAGGTTATATTACGTTATTGATGTATATAAAGGTCCCACGGAGACGTAGATGCCAACAAGCCAGGACCGTGGGCAAATATTACCGCCGAGATGCTATTTTGGGTTAGGATAGGTTATATTACGTTATTGATGTATATAAATGTACCACGGAGACGTAGATGCCAACTCGCCATGAATGTTTTCAAATATTATCGCCGAGATGTTAGGTTGGGTTAGGTTAGGTTATATTACGTTATGGATGTCTATAAATGACCCACGGTGACGTAGAGGCCAACTCGCCAGGAATGTTTTCAAATATTACCGCCGAGATGTTAGGTTGGGTTCGGTTAGATTATATCACGTTATAGATGTATATAAAGGTCCCGCGGAGACGTAGAGGCCAACAAGGCAGGAATGTGTTCAAATATTACCGCCGAGATGTTAGATTGGGTTAGGATAGGTTATATTACGTTATTGATGTATATAAAGGTCCCACGGAGACGTAGAGGCCAACAAGCCAGGAATGTGATCAAATATTACCGCCGAGATGTAAGGTTGGGTTATGTTAGGTTATATTACGTTATTGATGTATATAAAGGTCCCACGGATACGTAGAGGCCAACTCGCCAGGAATGAGGTCATATATACCGCCGAAATGTTAGGTTGGATTAGGTTAGGTTATATTACGTTATGGATGTCTATAAAGGACCCACGGTGACGTAGAGGCCAACTCGCCAGGAATGTTTTCAAATATTACCGCCGAGATGTTAGGTTGGGTTAGGTTAGGTTATATTACGTTATTGATGTATATAAAGGTCCCACGGAGACATAGATGCCAGCAAGCCAGGAATGTGGTCAAATATTACCGCCGAGATGTTATTTTAGGTTAGGATAGGTTATATTACGTTATTGATGTATATAAATGTACCACGGAGACGTAGATGCCAACTCGCCATGAATGTTTTCAAATATTACCGCCGAGATGTTAGGTTGGGTTAGGTTAGGTTATATTACGTTATGGATGTCTATAAAGGACCCACGGTGACGTAGAGACCAACTCGCCAGGAATGTTGTCAAATATTATCACCGAGATGTTAGGTTGGGTTAGGTCAGGTTATATTACGTTATTGATGTATATAAAGGTCCCACGGAGACGTAGATGCCAACAAGCCAGGAATGTGGTCAAATATTACCGCCGAGATGTTATTTTGGGTTAGGATAGGTTATATTACGTTATTGATGTATATAAATGTACCACGGAGACGTAGAGGCCAACTTGCCATGAATGTTTTCAAATATTACCGCCGAGATGTTAGGTTGGGTTAGGTTAGGTTATATTACGTTATAGATGAATATAAAGGTCCCACGGAGACGTAGAGGCCAACTCGCTAGGAATGTTTTCAAATATTACCGCCGAGATGTTAGGTTGGGTTAGGTTACGTTATATTACGTTATAGATGTATTTAAAGGTCCCGCGGAGACGTAGAGGCCAACAAGCCAGGAATATGATCAAATATTACCGCCGAGATGTTAGGTTGGGTTAGGTTAGGTTATATTACGTTATTGATGTATATAAAGGTCCCACGGATACGTAGAGGCCAACTCGCCAGGTATGTTTTCAAATATTACCGCCGAGATGTTAGGTTGGGTTAGGTTAGGTTATATTACGTTATTGATGTATATAAAGGTCCCACGGAGACGTAGAGGCCAACTCGCCAGGTATGTTGTCAAATATTAGCGCCGACATGATAGGTTGTGTTAGGTTAGGTTATATTTCGTTATTGATGTATATGAAGGTCCCACGGAGACGCAGAGGCCAACAAGCCAGGAATGTGGTCAAATATAACCGCCGAGATGTTATTTTGGGTTAGGATAGGTTATATTACGTTATTGATGTATATAAATGTCCCACGGAGACGTAGATGCCAACAAGCCAGGAACGTGGGCAAATATTACCGCCGAGATGCTATTTTGGGTTAGGATAGGTTATATTACGTTATTGATGTATATAAATGTACCACGGAGACGTAGATGCCAACTCGCCATGAATGTTTTCAAATATTATCGCCGAGATGTTAGGTTGGGTTAGGTTAGGTTATATTACGTTATGGATGTCTATAAAGGACCCACGGTGACGTAGAGGCCAACTCGCCAGGAATGTTTTCAAATATTACCGCCGAGATGTTAGGTTGGGTTAGGTTAGGTTATATTACGTTATTGATGTATATAATGGTCCCACGGAGACGTAGATGCCAGCAAGCCAGGAATGTGGTCAAATATTACCGCCGAGATGTTCTTTTAGGTTAGGATAGGTTATATTACGTTATTGATGTATATAAATGTACCACGGAGACGTAGATGCCAACTCGCCATGAATGTTTTCAAATATTACCGCCGAGATGTTAGGTTGGGTTAGGTTAGGTTATATTACGTTATGGATGTCTATAAAGGACCCACGGTGACGTAGAGACCAACTCGCCAGGAATGTTGTCAAATATTATCACCGAGATGTTATGTTGGGTTAGGTCAGGTTATATTACGTTATTGATGTATATAAAGGACCCACGGAGACGTAGATGCCAACAAGCCAGGAATGTGGTCAAATATTACCGCCGAGATGTTAGGTTGGGTTAGGTTACGTTATATTACGTTATAGATGTATTTAAAGGTCCCGCGGAGACGTAGAGGCCAACAAGCCAGGAATGTGATCAAATATTACCGCCGAGATGTTAGGTTGGGTTAGGTTAGGTTATATTACGTTATTGATGTATATAAAGGTCCCACGGATACGTAGAGGCCAACTCGCCAGGTATGTTTTCAAATATTACCGCCGAGATGTTAGGTTGGGTTAGGTTAGGTTATATTACGTTATTGATGTATATAAAGGTCCCACGGAGACGTAGAGGCCAACAAGCCAGGAATGTGATCAAATATTACAGCCGAGATGTAAGGTTGGGTTAGGTTAGGTTATATTACGTTATTGATGTATATAAAGGTCCCACGGAGGCGTAGATGCCAGCAAGCCAGGAATGTGGTCAAATATTACCGCCGAGATGTTCTTTTAGGTTAGGATAGGTTATATTACGTTATTGATGTATATAAATGTACCACGGAGACGTAGATGCCAACTCGCCATGAATGTTTTCAAATATTACCGCCGAGATGTTAGGTTGGGTTAGGTTAGGTTATATTACGTTATGGATGAATATAAAGGTCCCACGGAGACGTAGAGGCCAACTCGCCAGGTATGTTGTCAAATATTAGCGCCGACATGATAGATTGTGTTAGGTTAGGTTATATTTCGTTATTGATGTATATGAAGGTCCCACGGAGACGCAGAGGCCAACAAGCCAGGAATGTGGTCAAATATTACCGCCGAGATGATAGACTGGGTTAGCCTAGCTTATACTATGTTATTGTTGTATATAAAAGTCCGACGGAGACGTATAGGCCAACTCGCCAGGAATGTTGTCAAATATTACCGCCGAGATGATAGGTTGGGTTCGGTTAGGTTATATTACGTTATTGATGTATATGAAGGTCAAACCGAGACGTAGAGGCCAACTCGCCAGGAATGTTGTCAAATATAACCGCCGAGATGTTATTTTGGGTTAGGATAGGTTATATTACGTTATTGATGTATATAAAGGTCCCACGGAGACGTAGATGCCAACAAGCCAGGAATGTGTTCAAATATTACCGCCGAGATGTTAGATTGGGTTAGGTTAGGTTATATTACGTTATTGATGTATATAAAGGTCCCACGGAGACGTAGAGGCCAACAAGCCAGGAATGTGATCAAATATTACAGCCGAGATGTAAGGTTGGGTTAGGTTAGGTTATATTACGTTATTGATGTATATAAAGGTCCCACGGATACGTAGAGGCCAACTCGCCAGGAATGAGGTCAAATATACCGCCGAAATGTTAGGTTGGGTTAGGTTAGGTTATATTTCGTTATTGATGTATATGAAGGTCCCACGGAGACGTAGAGGCCAACTCGCCAGGAATGTTGTCAAATATAACCGCCGAGATGTTATTTTGGGTTAGGATAGGTTATATTACGTTATTGATGTATATAAAGGTCCCACGGAGACGTAGATGCCAACAAGCCAGGAACGTGGGCAAATATTACCGCCGAGATGCTATTTTGGGTTAGGATAGGTTATATTACGTTATTGATGTATATAAATGTACCACGGAGACGTAGATGCCAACTCGCCATGAATGTTTTCAAATATTATCGCCGAGATGTTAGGTTGGGTTAGGTTAGGTTATATTACGTTATGGATGTCTATAAAGGACCCACGGAGACGTAGAGGCCAACAAGCCAGGAATGTGATCAAATATTACAGCCGAGATGTAAGGTTGGGTTAGGTTAGGTTATATTACGTTATTGATGTATATAAAGGTCCCACGGATACGTAGAGGCCAACTCGCCAGGAATGAGGTCAAATATACCGCCGAAATGTTAGGTTGGGTTAGGTTAGGTTATATTTCGTTATTGATGTATATGAAGGTCCCACGGAGACGTAGAGGCCAACTCGCCAGGAATGTTGTGAAATATAACCGCCGAGATGTTATTTTGGGTTAGGATAGGTTATATTACGTTATTGATGTATATAAAGGTCCCACGGAGACGTAGATGCCAACAAGCCAGGACCGTGGGCAAATATTACCGCCGAGATGCTATTTTGGGTTAGGATAGGTTATATTACGTTATTGATGTATATAAATGTACCACGGAGACGTAGATGCCAACTCGCCATGAATGTTTTCAAATATTATCGCCGAGATGTTAGGTTGGGTTAGGTTAGGTTATATTACGTTATGGATGTCTATAAATGACCCACGGTGACGTAGAGGCCAACTCGCCAGGAATGTTTTCAAATATTACCGCCGAGATGTTAGGTTGGGTTCGGTTAGATTATATCACGTTATAGATGTATATAAAGGTCCCGCGGAGACGTAGAGGCCAACAAGGCAGGAATGTGTTCAAATATTACCGCCGAGATGTTAGATTGGGTTAGGATAGGTTATATTACGTTATTGATGTATATAAAGGTCCCACGGAGACGTAGAGGCCAACAAGCCAGGAATGTGATCAAATATTACCGCCGAGATGTAAGGTTGGGTTATGTTAGGTTATATTACGTTATTGATGTATATAAAGGTCCCACGGATACGTAGAGGCCAACTCGCCAGGAATGAGGTCATATATACCGCCGAAATGTTAGGTTGGATTAGGTTAGGTTATATTACGTTATGGATGTCTATAAAGGACCCACGGTGACGTAGAGGCCAACTCGCCAGGAATGTTTTCAAATATTACCGCCGAGATGTTAGGTTGGGTTAGGTTAGGTTATATTACGTTATTGATGTATATAAAGGTCCCACGGAGACATAGATGCCAGCAAGCCAGGAATGTGGTCAAATATTACCGCCGAGATGTTATTTTAGGTTAGGATAGGTTATATTACGTTATTGATGTATATAAATGTACCACGGAGACGTAGATGCCAACTCGCCATGAATGTTTTCAAATATTACCGCCGAGATGTTAGGTTGGGTTAGGTTAGGTTATATTACGTTATGGATGTCTATAAAGGACCCACGGTGACGTAGAGACCAACTCGCCAGGAATGTTGTCAAATATTATCACCGAGATGTTAGGTTGGGTTAGGTCAGGTTATATTACGTTATTGATGTATATAAAGGTCCCACGGAGACGTAGATGCCAACAAGCCAGGAATGTGGTCAAATATTACCGCCGAGATGTTATTTTGGGTTAGGATAGGTTATATTACGTTATTGATGTATATAAATGTACCACGGAGACGTAGAGGCCAACTTGCCATGAATGTTTTCAAATATTACCGCCGAGATGTTAGGTTGGGTTAGGTTAGGTTATATTACGTTATAGATGAATATAAAGGTCCCACGGAGACGTAGAGGCCAACTCGCTAGGAATGTTTTCAAATATTACCGCCGAGATGTTAGGTTGGGTTAGGTTACGTTATATTACGTTATAGATGTATTTAAAGGTCCCGCGGAGACGTAGAGGCCAACAAGCCAGGAATATGATCAAATATTACCGCCGAGATGTTAGGTTGGGTTAGGTTAGGTTATATTACGTTATTGATGTATATAAAGGTCCCACGGATACGTAGAGGCCAACTCGCCAGGTATGTTTTCAAATATTACCGCCGAGATGTTAGGTTGGGTTAGGTTAGGTTATATTACGTTATTGATGTATATAAAGGTCCCACGGAGACGTAGAGGCCAACTCGCCAGGTATGTTGTCAAATATTAGCGCCGACATGATAGGTTGTGTTAGGTTAGGTTATATTTCGTTATTGATGTATATGAAGGTCCCACGGAGACGCAGAGGCCAACAAGCCAGGAATGTGGTCAAATATAACCGCCGAGATGTTATTTTGGGTTAGGATAGGTTATATTACGTTATTGATGTATATAAATGTCCCACGGAGACGTAGATGCCAACAAGCCAGGAACGTGGGCAAATATTACCGCCGAGATGCTATTTTGGGTTAGGATAGGTTATATTACGTTATTGATGTATATAAATGTACCACGGAGACGTAGATGCCAACTCGCCATGAATGTTTTCAAATATTATCGCCGAGATGTTAGGTTGGGTTAGGTTAGGTTATATTACGTTATGGATGTCTATAAAGGACCCACGGTGACGTAGAGGCCAACTCGCCAGGAATGTTTTCAAATATTACCGCCGAGATGTTAGGTTGGGTTAGGTTAGGTTATATTACGTTATTGATGTATATAAAGGTCCCACGGAGACGTAGATGCCAGCAAGCCAGGAATGTGGTCAAATATTACCGCCGAGATGTTCTTTTAGGTTAGGATAGGTTATATTACGTCATTGATGTATATAAATGTACCACGGAGACGTAGATGCCAACTCGCCATGAATGTTTTCAAATATTACCGCCGAGATGTTAGGTTGGGTTAGGTTAGGTTATATTACGTTATGGATGTCTATAAAGGACCCACGGTGACGTAGAGACCAACTCGCCAGGAATGTTGTCAAATATTATCACCGAGATGTTATGTTGGGTTAGGTCAGGTTATATTACGTTATTGATGTATATAAAGGACCCACGGAGACGTAGATGCCAACAAGCCAGGAATGTGGTCAAATATTACCGCCGAGATGTTATTTTGGGTTAGGATAGGTTATATTACGTTATTGATGTATATAAAGGTCCCACGGATACGTAGAGGCCAACTCGCCAGGTATGTTTTCAAATATTACCGCCGAGATGTTAGGTTGGGTTAGGTTAGGTTATATTACGTTATTGATGTATATAAAGGTCCCACGGAGACGTAGAGGCCAACAAGCCAGGAATGTGATCAAATATTACAGCCGAGATGTAAGGTTGGGTTAGGTTAGGTTATATTACGTTATTGATGTATATAAAGGTCCCACGGAGGCGTAGATGCCAGCAAGCCAGGAATGTGGTCAAATATTACCGCCGAGATGTTCTTTTAGGTTAGGATAGGTTATATTACGTTATTGATGTATATAAATGTACCACGGAGACGTAGATGCCAACTCGCCATGAATGTTTTCAAATATTACCGCCGAGATGTTAGGTTGGGTTAGGTTAGGTTATATTACGTTATGGATGAATATAAAGGTCCCACGGAGACGTAGAGGCCAACTCGCCAGGTATGTTGTCAAATATTAGCGCCGACATGATAGATTGTGTTAGGTTAGGTTATATTTCGTTATTGATGTATATGAAGGTCCCACGGAGACGCAGAGGCCAACAAGCCAGGAATGTGGTCAAATATTACCGCCGAGATGATAGACTGGGTTAGCCTAGCTTATACTATGTTATTGTTGTATATAAAAGTCCGACGGAGACGTATAGGCCAACTCGCCAGGAATGTTGTCAAATATTACCGCCGAGATGATAGGTTGGGTTCGGTTAGGTTATATTACGTTATTGATGTATATGAAGGTCAAACCGAGACGTAGAGGCCAACTCGCCAGGAATGTTGTCAAATATAACCGCCGAGATGTTATTTTGGGTTAGGATAGGTTATATTACGTTATTGATGTATATAAAGGTCCCACGGAGACGTAGATGCCAACAAGCCAGGAATGTGTTCAAATATTACCGCCGAGATGTTAGATTGGGTTAGGTTAGGTTATATTACGTTATTGATGTATATAAAGGTCCCACGGAGACGTAGAGGCCAACAAGCCAGGAATGTGATCAAATATTACAGCCGAGATGTAAGGTTGGGTTAGGTTAGGTTATATTACGTTATTGATGTATATAAAGGTCCCACGGATACGTAGAGGCCAACTCGCCAGGAATGAGGTCAAATATACCGCCGAAATGTTAGGTTGGGTTAGGTTAGGTTATATTTCGTTATTGATGTATATGAAGGTCCCACGGAGACGTAGAGGCCAACTCGCCAGGAATGTTGTCAAATATAACCGCCGAGATGTTATTTTGGGTTAGGATAGGTTATATTACGTTATTGATGTATATAAAGGTCCCACGGAGACGTAGATGCCAACAAGCCAGGAACGTGGGCAAATATTACCGCCGAGATGCTATTTTGGGTTAGGATAGGTTATATTACGTTATTGATGTATATAAATGTACCACGGAGACGTAGATGCCAACTCGCCATGAATGTTTTCAAATATTATCGCCGAGATGTTAGGTTGGGTTAGGTTAGGTTATATTACGTTATGGATGTCTATAAAGGACCCACGGTGACGTAGAGGCCAACTCGCCAGGAATGTTTTCAAATATTACCGCCGAGATGTTAGGTTGGGTTAGGTTAGGTTATATTACGTTATTGATGTATATAAAGGTCCCACGGAGACGTAGAGGCCAACTCGCCAGGTATGTTGTCAAATATTAGCGCCGACATGATAGGTTGTGTTAGGTTAGGTTATATTTCGTTATTGATGTATATGAAGGTCCCACGGAGACGCAGAGGCCAACAAGCCAGGAATGTGGTCAAATATTACCGCCGAGATGATAGACTGGGTTAGCCTAGCTTATACTATGTTATTGTTGTATATAAAAGTCCGACGGAGACGTATAGGCCAACTCGCCAGGAATGTTGTCAAATATTACCGCCGAGATGATAGGTTGGGTTCGGTTAGTTTATATTACGTTATTGATGTATATGAAGGTCAAACCGAGACGTAGAGGCCAACTCGCCAGGAATGTTGTCAAATATTACCGCCGAGATGATAGGTTGGGTTAGGTTACGTTATATTACGTTATAGATGTATTTAAAGGTCCCGCGGAGACGTAGAGGCCAACAAGCCAGGAATGTGATCAAATATTACCGCCGAGATGTTAGGTTGGGTTAGGTTAGGTTATATTACGTTATTGATGTATATAAAGGTCCCACGGAGACGTAGATGCCAACAAGCCAGGAATGTGTTCAAATATTACCGCCGAGATGTTAGATTGGGTTAGGTTAGGTTATATTACGTTATTGATGTATATAAAGGTCCCACGGAGACGTAGAGGCCAACAAGCCAGGAATGTGATCAAATATAACAGCCGAGATGTAAGGTTGGGTTAGGTTAGGTTATATTACGTTATTGATGTATATAAAGGTCCCACGGAGGCGTAGATGCCAGCAAGCCAGGAATGTGGTCAAATATTACCGCCGAGATGATAGACTGGGTTAGCCTAGCTTATACTATGTTATTGTTGTATATAAAAGTCCGACGGAGACGTATAGGCCAACTCGCCAGGAATGTTGTCAAATATTACCGCCGAGATGATAGGTTGGGTTCGGTTAGTTTATATTACGTTATTGATGTATATGAAGGTCAAACCGAGACGCAGAGGCCAACTCGCCAGGAATGTTGTCAAATATTACCGCCGAGATGATAGGTTGGGTTAGGTTACGTTATATTACGTTATAGATGTATTTAAAGGTCCCGCGGAGACGTAGAGGCCAACAAGCCAGGAATGTGATCAAATATTACCGCCGAGATGTTAGGTTGGGTTAGGTTAGGTTATATTACGTTATTGATGTATATAAAGGTCCCACGGAGACGTAGATGCCAACAAGCCAGGAATGTGTTCAAATATTACCGCCGAGATGTTAGATTGGGTTAGGTTAGGTTATATTACGTTATTGATGTATATAAAGGTCCCACGGAGACGTAGAGGCCAACAAGCCAGGAATGTGATCAAATATTACAGCCGAGATGTAAGGTTGGGTTAGGTTAGGTTATATTACGTTATTGATGTATATAAAGGTCCCACGGATACGTAGAGGCCAACTCGCCAGGAATGAGGTCAAATATACCGCCGAAATGTTAGGTTGGGTTAGGTTAGGTTATATTTCGTTATTGATGTATATGAAGGTCCCACGGAGACGTAGAGGCCAACTCGCCAGGAATGTTGTCAAATATAACCGCCGAGATGTTATTTTGGGTTAGGATAGGTTATATTACGTTATTGATGTATATAAAGGTCCCACGGAGACGTAGATGCCAACAAGCCAGGAACGTGGGCAAATATTACCGCCGAGATGCTATTTTCGGTTAGGATAGGTTATATTACGTTATTGATGTATATAAATGTACCACGGAGACGTAGATGCCAACTCGCCATGAATGTTTTCAAATATTATCGCCGAGATGTTAGGTTGGGTTAGGTTAGGTTATATTACGTTATGGATGTCTATAAAGGACCCACGGTGACGTAGAGGCCAACTCGCCAGGAATGTTTTCAAATATTACCGCCGAGATGTTAGGTTGGGTTAGGTTAGGTTATATTACGTTATTGATGTATATAAAGGTCCCACGGAGACATAGATGCCAGCAAGCCAGGAATGTGGTCAAATATTACCGCCGAGATGTTATTTTAGGTTAGGATAGGTTATATTACGTTATTGATGTATATAAATGTACCACGGAGACGTAGATGCCAACTCGCCATGAATGTTTTCAAACATTACCGCCGAGATGTTAGGTTGGGTTAGGTTAGGTTATATTACGTTATGGATGTCTATAAAGGACCCACGGTGACGTAGAGACCAACTCGCCAGGAATGTTGTCAAATATTATCACCGAGATGTTAGGTTGGGTTAGGTCAGGTTATATTACGTTATTGATGTATATAAAGGTCCCACGGAGACGTAGATGCCAACAAGCCAGGAATGTGGTCAAATATTACCGCCGAGATGTTATTTTGGGTTAGGATAGGTTATATTACGTTATTGATGTATATAAATGTACCACGGAGACGTAGAGGCCAACTTGCCATGAATGTTTTCAAATATTACCGCCGAGATGTTAGATTGGGTCAGGTTAGGTTATATTACGTTATTGATGTATATAAAGGTCCCACGGAGACGTAGAGGCCAACAAGCCAGGAATGTGATCAAATATTACCGCCGAGATGTTAGGTTGGTTTAGGTTACGTTATATTACGTTATTGATGTATATAAAGGTCCCACGGAGGCGTAGATGCCAGCAAGCCAGGAATGTGGTCAAATATTACCGCCGAGATGTTCTTTTAGGTTAGGATAGGTTATATTACGTTATTGATGTATATAAATGTACCACGGAGACGTAGATGCCAACTCGCCATGAATGTTTTCAAATATTACCGCCGAGATGTTAGGTTGGGTTAGGTTAGGTTATATTACGTTATTGATGTATATAAAGGTCCCACGGAGACGTAGAGGCCAACTCGCCAGGTATGTTGTCAAATATTAGCGCCGACATGATAGGTTGTGTTAGGTTAGGTTATATTTCGTTATTGATGTATATGAAGGTCCCACGGAGACGCAGAGGCCAACAAGCCAGGAATGTGGTCAAATATAACCGCCGAGATGTTATTTTGGGTTAGGATAGGTTATATTACGTTATTGATGTATATAAATGTCCCACGGAGACGTAGATGCCAACAAGCCAGGAACGTGGGCAAATATTACCGCCGAGATGCTATTTTCGGTTAGGATAGGTTATATTACGTTATTGATGTATATAAATGTACCACGGAGACGTAGATGCCAACTCGCCATGAATGTTTTCAAATATTATCGCCGAGATGTTAGGTTGGGTTAGGTTAGGTTATATTACGTTATGGATGTCTATAAAGGACCCACAGTGACGTAGAGGCCAACTCGCCAGGAATGTTTTCAAATATTACCGCCGAGATGTTAGGTTGGGTTAGGTTAGGTTATATTACGTTATTGATGTATATAAAGGTCCCGCGGAGACGTAGATGCCAGCAAGCCAGGAATGTGGTCAAATATTACCGCCGAGATGTTCTTTTAGGTTAGGATAGGTTATATTACGTTATTGATGTATATAAATGTACCACGGAGACGTAGATGCCAACTCGCCATGAATGTTTTCAAATATTACCGCCGAGATGTTAGGTTGGGTTAGGTTAGGTTATATTACGTTATGGATGTCTATAAAGGACCCACGGTGACGTAGAGACCAACTCGCCAGGAATGTTGTCAAATATTATCACCGAGATGTTATGTTGGGTTAGGTCAGGTTATATTACGTTATTGATGTATATAAAGGACCCACGGAGACGTAGATGCCAACAAGCCAGGAATGTGGTCAAATATTACCGCCGAGATGTTATTTTGGGTTAGGATAGGTTATATTACGTTATTGATGTATATAAATGTACCACGGAGACGTAGAGGCCAACTCGCCATGAATGTTTTCAAATATTACCGCCGAGATGTTAGGTTGGGTTAGGTTAGGTTATATTATGTTATAGATGAATATAAAGGTCCCACGGAGACGTAGAGGCCAACTCGCTAGGAATGTTTTCAAATATTACCGCCGAGATGTTAGGTTGGGTTAGGTTACGTTATATTACGTTATAGATGTATTTAAAGGTCCCGCGGAGACGTAGAGGCCAACAAGCCAGGAATATGATCAAATATTACCGCCAAGATGTTAGGTTGGGTTAGGTTAGGTTATATTACGTTATTGATGTATATAAAGGTCCCACGGATACGTAGAGGCCAACTCGCCAGGTATGTTTTCAAATATTACCGCCGAGATGTTAGGTTGGGTTCGGTTAGGTTATATTACGTTATTGATGTATATAAAGGTCCCACGGAGACGTAGAGGCCAACTCGCCAGGAATGTTGTCAAATATTACCGCCGAGATGATAGGTTGGGTTAGGTTACGTTATATTACGTTATAGATGTATTTAAAGGTCCCGCGGAGACGTAGAGGCCAACAAGCCAGGAATGTGATCAAATATTACCGCCGAGATGTTAGGTTGGGTTAGGTTAGGTTATATTACGTTATTGATGTATATAAAGGTCCCACGGAGACGTAGATGCCAACAAGCCAGGAATGTGTTCAAATATTACCGCCGAGATGTTAGATTGGGTTAGGTTAGGTTATATTACGTTATTGATGTATATAAAGGTCCCACGGAGACGTAGAGGCCAACAAGCCAGGAATGTGATCAAATATTACAGCCGAGATGTAAGGTTGGGTTAGGTTAGGTTATATTACGTTATTGATGTATATAAAGGTCCCACGGAGGCGTAGATGCCAGCAAGCCAGGAATGTGGTCAAATATTACCGCCGAGATGTTCTTTTAGGTTAGGATAGGTTATATTACGTTATTGATGTATATAAATGTACCACGGAGACGTAGATGCCAACTCGCCATGAATGTTTTCAAATATTACCGCCGAGATGTTAGGTTGGGTTAGGTTAGGTTATATTACGTTATTGATGTATATAAAGGTCCCACGGAGACGTAGAGGCCAACTCGCCAGGTATGTTGTCAAATATTAGCGCCGACATGATAGGTTGTGTTAGGTTAGGTTATATTTCGTTATTGATGTATATGAAGGTCCCACGGAGACGCAGAGGCCAACAAGCCAGGAATGTGGTCAAATATAACCGCCGAGATGTTATTTTGGGTTAGGATAGGTTATATTACGTTATTGATGTATATAAATGTCCCACGGAGACGTAGATGCCAACAAGCCAGGAACGTGGGCAAATATTACCGCCGAGATGCTATTTTGGGTTAGGATAGGTTATATTACGTTATTGATGTATATAAATGTACCACGGAGACGTAGATGCCAACTCGCCATGAATGTTTTCAAATATTATCGCCGAGATGTTAGGTTGGGTTAGGTTAGGTTATATTACGTTATGGATGTCTATAAAGGACCCACGGTGACGTAGAGGCCAACTCGCCAGGAATGTTTTCAAATATTACCGCCGAGATGTTAGGTTGGGTTAGGTTAGGTTATATTACGTTATTGATGTATATAAAGGTCCCGCGGAGACGTAGATGCCAGCAAGCCAGGAATGTGGTCAAATATTACCGCCGAGATGTTCTTTTAGGTTAGGATAGGTTATATTACGTTATTGATGTATATAAATGTACCACGGAGACGTAGATGCCAACTCGCCATGAATGTTTTCAAATATTACCGCCGAGATGTTAGGTTGGGTTAGGTTAGGTTATATTACGTTATGGATGTCTATAAAGGACCCACGGTGACGTAGAGACCAACTCGCCAGGAATGTTGTCAAATATTATCACCGAGATGTTATGTTGGGTTAGGTCAGGTTATATTACGTTATTGATGTATATAAAGGACCCACGGAGACGTAGATGCCAACAAGCCAGGAATGTGGTCAAATATTACCGCCGAGATGTTATTTTGGGTTAGGATAGGTTATATTACGTTATTGATGTATATAAATGTACCACGGAGACGTAGAGGCCAACTCGCCATGAATGTTTTCAAATATTACCGCCGAGATGTTAGGTTGGGTTAGGTTAGGTTATATTACGTTATAGATGAATATAAAGGTCCCACGGAGACGTAGAGGCCAACTCGCTAGGAATGTTTTCAAATATTACCGCCGAGATGTTAGGTTGGGTTAGGTTACGTTATATTACGTTATAGATGTATTTAAAGGTCCCGCGGAGACGTAGAGGCCAACAAGCCAGGAATGTGATCAAATATTACCGCCGAGATGTTAGGTTGGGTTAGGTTAGGTTATATTACGTTATTGATGTATATAAAGGTCCCACGGATACGTAGAGGCCAACTCGCCAGGTATGTTTTCAAATATTACCGCCGAGATGTTAGGTTGGGTTAGGTTAGGTTATATTACGTTATTGATGTATATAAAGGTCCCACGGAGACGTAGAGGCCAACTCGCCAGGTATGTTGTCAAATATTAGCGCCGACATGATAGGTTGTGTTAGGTTAGGTTATATTTCGTTATTGATGTATATGAAGGTCCCACGGAGACGCAGAGGCCAACAAGCCAGGAATGTGGTCAAATATTACCGCCGAGATGATAGACTGGGTTAGCCTAGCTTATACTATGTTATTGTTGTATATAAAAGTCCGACGGAGACGTATAGGCCAACTCGCCAGGAATGTTGTCAAATATTACCGCCGAGATGATAGGTTGGGTTCGGTTAGTTTATATTACGTTATTGATGTATATGAAGGTCAAACCGAGACGTAGAGGCCAACTCGCCAGGAATGTTGTCAAATATTACCGCCGAGATGATAGGTTGGGTTAGGTTACGTTATATTACGTTATAGATGTATTTAAAGGTCCCGCGGAGACGTAGAGGCCAACAAGCCAGGAATGTGATCAAATATTACCGCCGAGATGTTAGGTTGGGTTAGGTTAGGTTATATTACGTTATTGATGTATATAAAGGTCCCACGGAGACGTAGATGCCAACAAGCCAGGAATGTGTTCAAATATTACCGCCGAGATGTTAGATTGGGTTAGGTTAGGTTATATTACGTTATTGATGTATATAAAGGTCCCACGGAGACGTAGAGGCCAACAAGCCAGGAATGTGATCAAATATTACAGCCGAGATGTAAGGTTGGGTTAGGTTAGGTTATATTACGTTATTGATGTATATAAAGGTCCCACGGAGGCGTAGATGCCAGCAAGCCAGGAATGTGGTCAAATATTACCGCCGAGATGTTCTTTTAGGTTAGGATAGGTTATATTACGTTATTGATGTATATAAATGTACCACGGAGACGTAGATGCCAACTCGCCATGAATGTTTTCAAATATTACCGCCGAGATGTTAGGTTGGGTTAGGTTAGGTTATATTACGTTATTGATGTATATAAAGGTCCCACGGAGACGTAGAGGCCAACTCGCCAGGTATGTTGTCAAATATTAGCGCCGACATGATAGGTTGTGTTAGGTTAGGTTATATTTCGTTATTGATGTATATGAAGGTCCCACGGAGACGCAGAGGCCAACAAGCCAGGAATGTGGTCAAATATAACCGCCGAGATGTTATTTTGGGTTAGGATAGGTTATATTACGTTATTGATGTATATAAATGTCCCACGGAGACGTAGATGCCAACAAGCCAGGAACGTGGGCAAATATTACCGCCGAGATGCTATTTTGGGTTAGGATAGGTTATATTACGTTATTGATGTATATAAATGTACCACGGAGACGTAGATGCCAACTCGCCATGAATGTTTTCAAATATTATCGCCGAGATGTTAGGTTGGGTTAGGATAGGTTATATTACGTTATGGATGTCTATAAAGGACCCACGGTGACGTAGAGGCCAACTCGCCAGGAATGTTTTCAAATATTACCGCCGAGATGTTAGGTTGGGTTAGGTTAGGTTATATTACGTTATTGATGTATATAAAGGTCCCACGGAGACGTAGATGCCAGCAAGCCAGGAATGTGGTCAAATATTACCGCCGAGATGTTCTTTTAGGTTAGGATAGGTTATATTACGTTATTGATGTATATAAATGTACCACGGAGACGTAGATGCCAACTCGCCATGAATGTTTTCAAATATTACCGCCGAGATGTTAGGTTGGGTTAGGTTAGGTTATATTACGTTATGGATGTCTATAAAGGACCCACGGTGACGTAGAGACCAACTCGCCAGGAATGTTGTCAAATATTATCACCGAGATGTTATGTTGGGTTAGGTCAGGTTATATTACGTTATTGATGTATATAAAGGACCCACGGAGACGTAGATGCCAACAAGCCAGGAATGTGGTCAAATATTACCGCCGAGATGTTATTTTGGGTTAGGATAGGTTATATTACGTTATTGATGTATATAAATGTACCACGGAGACGTAGAGGCCAACTCGCCATGAATGTTTTCAAATATTACCGCCGAGATGTTAGGTTGGGTTAGGTTAGGTTATATTACGTTATAGATGAATATAAAGGTCCCACGGAGACGTAGAGGCCAACTCGCTAGGAATGTTTTCAAATATTACCGCCGAGATGTTAGGTTGGGTTAGGTTACGTTATATTACGTTATAGATGTATTTAAAGGTCCCGCGGAGACGTAGAGGCCAACAAGCCAGGAATGTGATCAAATATTACCGCCGAGATGTTAGGTTGGGTTAGGTTAGGTTATATTACGTTATTGATGTATATAAAGGTCCCACGGATACGTAGAGGCCAACTCGCCAGGTATGTTTTCAAATATTACCGCCGAGATGTTAGGTTGGGTTAGGTTAGGTTATATTTCGTTATTGATGTATATAAAGGTCCCACGGAGACGTAGAGGCCAACAAGCCAGGAATGTGATCAAATATTACAGCCGAGATGTAAGGTTGGGTTAGGTTAGGTTATATTACGTTATTGATGTATATAAAGGTCCCACGGAGGCGTAGATGCCAGCAAGCCAGGAATGTGGTCAAATATTACCGCCGAGATGTTCTTTTAGGTTAGGATAGGTTATATTACGTTATTGATGTATATAAATGTACCACGGAGACGTAGATGCCAACTCGCCATGAATGTTTTCAAATATTACCGCCGAGATGTTAGGTTGGGTTAGGTTAGGTTATATTACGTTATTGATGTATATAAAGGTCCCACGGAGACGTAGAGGCCAACTCGCCAGGTATGTTGTCAAATATTAGCGCCGACATGATAGGTTGTGTTAGGTTAGGTTATATTTCGTTATTGATGTATATGAAGGTCCCACGGAGACGCAGAGGCCAACAAGCCAGGAATGTGGTCAAATATAACCGCCGAGATGTTATTTTGGGTTAGGATAGGTTATATTACGTTATTGATGTATATAAATGTCCCACGGAGACGTAGATGCCAACAAGCCAGGAACGTGGGCAAATATTACCGCCGAGATGCTATTTTGGGTTAGGATAGGTTATATTACGTTATTGATGTATATAAATGTACCACGGAGACGTAGATGCCAACTCGCCATGAATGTTTTCAAATATTATCGCCGAGATGTTAGGTTGGGTTAGGTTAGGTTATATTACGTTATGGATGTCTATAAAGGACCCACGGTGACGTAGAGGCCAACTCGCCAGGAATGTTTTCAAATATTACCGCCGAGATGTTAGGTTGGGTTAGGTTAGGTTATATTACGTTATTGATGTATATAAAGGTCCCACGGAGACGTAGATGCCAACAAGCCAGGAATGTGTTCAAATATTACCGCCGAGATGTTAGATTGGGTTAGGTTAGGTTATATTACGTTATTGATGTATATAAAGGTCCCACGGAGACGTAGAGGCCAACAAGCCAGGAATGTGATCAAATATTACAGCCGAGATGTAAGGTTGGGTTAGGTTAGGTTATATTACGTTATTGATGTATATAAAGGTCCCACGGAGGCGTAGATGCCAGCAAGCCAGGAATGTGGTCAAATATTACCGCCGAGATGTTCTTTTAGGTTAGGATAGGTTATATTACGTTATTGATGTATATAAATGTACCACGGAGACGTAGATGCCAACTCGCCATGAATGTTTTCAAATATTACCGCCGAGATGTTAGGTTGGGTTAGGTTAGGTTATATTACGTTATGGATGAATATAAAGGTCCCACGGAGACGTAGAGGCCAACTCGCCAGGTATGTTGTCAAATATTAGCGCCGACATGATAGGTTGTGTTAGGTTAGGTTATATTTCGTTATTGATGTATATGAAGGTCCCACGGAGACGCAGAGGCCAACAAGCCAGGAATGTGGTCAAATATTACCGCCGAGATGATAGACTGGGTTAGCCTAGCTTATACTATGTTATTGTTGTATATAAAAGTCCGACGGAGACGTATAGGCCAACTCGCCAGGAATGTTGTCAAATATTACCGCCGAGATGATAGGTTGGGTTCGGTTAGTTTATATTACGTTATTGATGTATATGAAGGTCAAACCGAGACGTAGAGGCCAACTCGCCAGGAATGTTGTCAAATATTACCGCCGAGATGATAGGTTGGGTTAGGTTACGTTATATTACGTTATAGATGTATTTAAAGGTCCCGCGGAGACGTAGAGGCCAACAAGCCAGGAATGTGATCAAATATTACCGCCGAGATGTTAGGTTGGGTTAGGTTAGGTTATATTACGTTATTGATGTATATAAAGGTCCCACGGAGACGTAGATGCCAACAAGCCAGGAATGTGTTCAAATATTACCGCCGAGATGTTAGATTGGGTTAGGTTAGGTTATATTACGTTATTGATGTATATAAATGTCCCACGGAGACGTAGAGGCCAACAAGCCAGGAATGTGATCAAATATTACAGCCGAGATGTAAGGTTGGGTTAGGTTAGGTTATATTACGTTATTGATGTATATAAAGGTCCCACGGAGGCGTAGATGCCAGCAAGCCAGGAATGTGGTCAAATATTACCGCCGAGATGTTCTTTTAGGTTAGGATAGGTTATATTACGTTATTGATGTATATAAATGTACCACGGAGACGTAGATGCCAACTCGCCATGAATGTTTTCAAATATTACCGCCGAGATGTTAGGTTGGGTTAGGTTAGGTTATATTACGTTATTGATCATATAAAGGTCCCACGGAGACGTAGAGGCCAACTCGCCAGGTATGTTGTCAAATATTAGCGCCGACATGATAGGTTGTGTTAGGTTAGGTTATATTTCGTTATTGATGTATATGAAGGTCCCACGGAGACGCAGAGGCCAACAAGCCAGGAATGTGGTCAAATATAACCGCCGAGATGTTATTTTAGGTTAGGATAGGTTATATTACGTTATTGATGTATATAAATGTCCCACGGAGACGTAGATGCCAACAAGCCAGGAACGTGGGCAAATATTACCGCCGAGATGCTATTTTGGGTTAGGATAGGTTATATTACGTTATTGATGTATATAAATGTACCACGGAGACGTAGATGCCAACTCGCCATGAATGTTTTCAAATATTATCGCCGAGATGTTAGGTTGGGTTAGGTTAGGTTATATTACGTTATGGACGTCTATAAAGGACCCACGGTGACGTAGAGGCCAACTCGCCAGGAATGTTTTCAAATATTACCGCCGAGATGTTAGGTTGGGTTAGGTTAGGTTATATTACGTTATTGATGTATATAAAGGTCCCACGGAGACGTAGATGCCAGCAAGCCAGGAATGTGGTCAAATATTACCGCCGAGATGTTCTTTTAGGTTAGGATAGGTTATATTACGTTATTGATGTATATAAATGTACCACGGAGACGTAGATGCCAACTCGCCATGAATGTTTTCAAATATTACCGCCGAGATGTTAGGTTGGGTTAGGTTAGGTTATATTACGTTATGGATGTCTATAAAGGACCCACGGTGACGTAGAGACCAACTCGCCAGGAATGTTGTCAAATATTATCACCGAGATGTTATGTTGGGTTAGGTCAGGTTATATTACGTTATTGATGTATATAAAGGACCCACGGAGACGTAGATGCCAACAAGCCAGGAATGTGGTCAAATATTACCGCCGAGATGTTATTTTGGGTTAGGATAGGTTATATTACGTTATTGATGTATATAAATGTACCACGGAGACGTAGAGGCCAACTCGCCATGAATGTTTTCAAATATTACCGCCGAGATGTTAGGTTGGGTTAGGTTAGGTTATATTACGTTATAGATGAATATAAAGGTCCCACGGAGACGTAGAGGCCAACAAGCCAGGAATGTGATCAAATATTACCGCCGAGATGTTAGGTTGGGTTAGGTTAGGTTATATTACGTTATTGATGTATATAAAGGTCCCACGGATACGTAGAGGCCAACTCGCCAGGTATGTTTTCAAATATTACCGCCGAGATGTTAGGTTGGGTTAGGTTAGGTTATATTACGTTATTGATGTATATAAAGGTCCCACGGAGACGTAGAGGCCAACTCGCCAGGTATGTTGTCAAATATTAGCGCCGACATGATAGGTTGTGTTAGGTTAGGTTATATTTCGTTATTGATGTATATGAAGGTCCCACGGAGACGCAGAGGCCAACAAGCCAGGAATGTGGTCAAATATTACCGCCGAGATGATAGACTGGGTTAGCCTAGCTTATACTATGTTATTGTTGTATATAAAAGTCCGACGGAGACGTATAGGCCAACTCGCCAGGAATGTTGTCAAATATTACCGCCGAGATGATAGGTTGGGTTCGGTTAGGTTATATTACGTTATTGATGTATATGAAGGTCAAACCGAGACGTAGAGGCCAACTCGCCAGGAATGTTGTCAAATATAACCGCCGAGATGTTATTTTGGGTTAGGATAGGTTATATTACGTTATTGATGTATATAAAGGTCCCACGGAGACGTAGATGCCAACAAGCCAGGAATGTGTTCAAATATTACCGCCGAGATGTTAGATTGGGTTAGGTTAGGTTATATTACGTTATTGATGTATATAAAGGTCCCACGGAGACGTAGAGGCCAACAAGCCAGGAATGTGATCAAATATTACAGCCGAGATGTAAGGTTGGGTTAGGTTAGGTTATATTACGTTATTGATGTATATAAAGGTCCCACGGATACGTAGAGGCCAACTCGCCAGGAATGAGGTCAAATATACCGCCGAAATGTTAGGTTGGGTTAGGTTAGGTTATATTTCGTTATTGATGTATATGAAGGTCCCACGGAGACGTAGAGGCCAACTCGCCAGGAATGTTGTCAAATATAACCGCCGAGATGTTATTTTGGGTTAGGATAGGTTATATTACGTTATTGATGTATATAAAGGTCCCACGGAGACGTAGATGCCAACAAGCCAGGACCGTGGGCAAATATTACCGCCGAGATGCTATTTTGGGTTAGGATAGGTTATATTACGTTATTGATGTATATAAATGTACCACGGAGACGTAGATGCCAACTCGCCATGAATGTTTTCAAATATTATCGCCGAGATGTTAGGTTGGGTTAGGTTAGGTTATATTACGTTATTGATGTATATAAAGGTCCCACGGAGACGTAGATGCCAACAAGCCAGGAATGTGTTCAAATATTACCGCCGAGATGTTAGATTGGGTTAGGTTAGGTTATATTACGTTATTGATGTATATAAAGGTCCCACGGAGACGTAGAGGCCAACAAGCCAGGAATGTGATCAAATATTACAGCCGAGATGTAAGGTTGGGTTAGGTTAGGTTATATTACGTTATTGATGTATATAAAGGTCCCACGGATACGTAGAGGCCAACTCGCCAGGAATGAGGTCAAATATACCGCCGAAATGTTAGGTTGGGTTAGGTTAGGTTATATTTCGTTATTGATGTATATGAAGGTCCCACGGAGACGTAGAGGCCAACTCGCCAGGAATGTTGTCAAATATAACCGCCGAGATGTTTTTTTGGGTTAGGATAGGTTATATTACGTTATTGATGTATATAAAGGTCCCACGGAGACGTAGATGCCAACAAGCCAGGAACGTGGGCAAATATTACCGCCGAGATGCTATTTTGGGTTAGGATAGGGTATATTACGTTATTGATGTATATAAATGTACCACGGAGACGTAGATGCCAACTCGCCATGAATGTTTTCAAATATTATCGCCGAGATGTTAGGTTGGGTTAGGTTAGGTTATATTACGTTATGGATGTCTATAAAGGACCCACGGTGACGTAGAGGCCAACTCGCCAGGAATGTTTTCAAATATTACCGCCGAGATGTTAGGTTGGGTTAGGTTAGGTTATATTACGTTATTGATGTATATAAAGGTCCCACGGAGACATAGATGCCAGCAAGCCAGGAATGTGGTCAAATATTACCGCCGAGATGTTATTTTAGGTTAGGATAGGTTATATTACGTTATTGATGTATATAAATGTACCACGGAGACGTAGATGCCAACTCGCCATGAATGTTTTCAAATATTATCGCCGAGATGTTAGGTTGGGTTATGTTAGGTTATATTACGTTATGGATGTCTATAAAGGACCCACGGTGACGTAGAGGCCAACTCGCCAGGAATGTTTTCAAATATTACCGCCGAGATGTTAGGTTGGGTTAGGTTAGGTTATATTACGTTATTGATGTATATAAAGGTCCCACGGAGACGTAGATGCCAGCAAGCCAGGAATGTGGTCAAATATTACCGCCGAGATGTTCTTTTAGGTTAGGATAGGTTATATTACGTTATTGATGTATATAAATGTACCACGGAGACGTAGATGCCAACTCGCCATGAATGTTTTCAAATATTACCGCCGAGATGTTAGGTTGGGTTAGGTTAGGTTATATTACGTTATGGATGTCTATAAAGGACCCACGGTGACGTAGAGACCAACTCGCCAGGAATGTTGTCAAATATTATCACCGAGATGTTATGTTGGGTTAGGTCAGGTTATATTACGTTATTGATGTATATGAAGGTCCCACGGAGACGCAGAGGCCAACAAGCCAGGAATGTGGTCAAATATTACCGCCGAGATGATAGACTGGGTTAGCCTAGCTTATACTATGTTATTGTTGTATATAAAAGTCCGACGGAGACGTATAGGCCAACTCGCCAGGAATGTTGTCAAATATTACCGCCGAGATGATAGGTTGGGTTCGGTTAGTTTATATTACGTTATAGATGAATATAAAGGTCCCACGGAGACGTAGAGGCCAACTCGCTAGGAATGTTTTCAAATATTACCGCCGAGATGTTAGGTTGGGTTAGGTTACGTTATATTACGTTATAGATGTATTTAAAGGTCCCGCGGAGACGTAGAGGCCAACAAGCCAGGAATGTGATCAAATATTACCGCCGAGATGTTAGGTTGGGTTAGGTTAGGTTATATTACGTTATTGATGTATATAAAGGTCCCACGTATACGTAGAGGCCAACTCGCCAGGTATGTTTTCAAATATTACCGCCGAGATGTTAGGTTGGGTTAGGTTAGGTTATATTACGTTATTGATGTATATAAAGGTCCTACGGAGACGTAGAGGCCAACTCGCCAGGTATGTTGTCAAATATTAGCGCCGACATGATAGGTTGTGTTAGGTTAGGTTATATTACGTTATTGATGTATATAAAGGTCCCACGGATACGTAGAGGCCAACTCGCCAGGAATGAGGTCAAATATACCGCCGAAATGTTAGGTTGGGTTAGGTTAGGTTATATTTCGTTATTGATGTATATGAAGGTCCCACGGAGACGTAGAGGCCAACTCGCCAGGAATGTTGTCAAATATAACCGCCGAGATGTTATTTTGGGTTAGGATAGGTTATATTACGTTATTGATGTATATAAAGGTCCCACGGAGACGTAGATGCCAACAAGCCAGGAACGTGGGCAAATATTACCGCCGAGATGCTATTTTGGGTTAGGATAGGTTATATTACGTTATTGATGTATATAAATGTACCACGGAGACGTAGATGCCAACTCGCCATGAATGTTTTCAAATATTATCGCCGAGATGTTAGGTTGGGTTAGGTTAGGTTATATTACGTTATGGATGTCTATAAAGGACCCACGGTGACGTAGAGACCAACTCGCCAGGAATGTTGTCAAATATTATCACCGAGATGTTAGGTTGGGTTAGGTCAGGTTATATTACGTTATTGATGTATATAAAGGTCCCACGGAGACGTAGATGCCAACAAGCCAGGAATGTGGTCAAATATTACCGCCGAGATGTTATTTTGGGTTAGGATAGGTTATATTACGTTATTGATGTATATAAATGTACCACGGAGACGTAGAGGCCAACTCGCCATGAATGTTTTCAAATATTACCGCCGAGATGTTAGGTTGGGTTAGGTTAGGTTATATTACGTTATAGATGAATATAAAGGTCCCACGGAGACGTAGAGGCCAACTCGCTAGGAATGTTTTCAAATATTACCGCCGAGATGTTAGGTTGGGTTAGGTTACGTTATATTACGTTATAGATGTATTTAAAGGTCCCGCGGAGACGTAGAGGCCAACAAGCCAGGAATATGATCAAATATTACCGTCGAGATGTTAGGTTGGGTTAGGTTAGGTTATATTACGTTATTGATGTATATAAAGGTCCCACGGATACGTAGAGGCCAACTCGCCAGGTATGTTTTCAAATATTACCGCCGAGATGTTAGGTTGGGTTAGGTTAGGTTATATTACGTTATTGATGTATATAAAGGTCCCACGGAGACGTAGAGGCCAACTCGCCAGGTATGTTGTCAAATATTACCGCCGAAATGTTAGGTTGGGTTAGGTTAGGTTATATTACGTTATTGATGTATATAAAGGTCCCACGGAGACGTAGATGCCAGCAAGCCAGGAATGTGGTCAAATATTACCGCCGAGATGTTCTTTTAGGTTAGGATAGGTTATATTACGTTATTGATGTATATAAATGTACCACGGAGACGTAGATGCCAACTCGCCATGAATGTTTTCAAATATTACCGCCGAGATGTTAGGTTGGGTTAGGTTAGGTTATATTACGTTATGGATGTCTATAAAGGACCCACGGTGACGTAGAGACCAACTCGCCAGGAATGTTGTCAAATATTATCACCGAGATGTTAGGTTGGGTTAGGTCAGGTTATATTACGTTATTGATGTATATAAAGGTCCCACGGAGACGTAGATGCCAACAAGCCAGGAATGTGGTCAAATATTACCGCCGAGATGTTATTTTGGGTTAGGATAGGTTATATTACGTTATTGATGTATATAAATGTACCACGGAGACGTAGAGGCCAACTCGCCATGAATGTTTTCAAATATTACCGCCGAGATGTTAGGTTGGGTTAGGTTAGGTTATATTACGTTATAGATGAATATAAAGGTCCCACGGAGACGTAGAGGCCAACTCGCTAGGAATGTTTTCAAATATTACCGCCGAGATGTTAGGTTGGGTTAGGTTACGTTATATTACGTTATAGATGTATTTAAAGGTCCCGCGGAGACGTAGAGGCCAACAAGCCAGGAATATGATCAAATATTACCGTCGAGATGTTAGGTTGGGTTAGGTTAGGTTATATTACGTTATTGATGTATATAAAGGTCCCACGGATACGTAGAGGCCAACTCGCCAGGTATGTTTTTAAATATTACCGCCGAGATGTTAGGTTGGGTTAGGTTAGGTTATATTACGTTATTGATGTATATAAAGGTCCCACGGAGACGTAGAGGCCAACTCGCCAGGTATGTTGTCAAATATTACCGCCGAGATGTTAGGTTGGGTTAGGTTAGGTTATATTACGTTATTGATGTATATAAAGGTCCCACGGAGACGTAGATGCCAGCAAGCCAGGAATGTGGTCAAATATTACCGCCGAGATGTTCTTTTAGGTTAGGATAGGTTATATTACGTTATTGATGTATATAAATGTACCACGGAGACGTAGATGCCAACTCGCCATGAATGTTTTCAAATATTACCGCCGAGATGTTAGGTTGGGTTAGGTTAGGTTATATTACGTTATGGATGTCTATAAAGGACCCACGGTGACGTAGAGACCAACTCGCCAGGAATGTTGTCAAATATTATCACCGAGATGTTATGTTGGGTTAGGTCAGGTTATATTACGTTATTGATGTATATAAAGGACCCACGGAGACGTAGATGCCAACAAGCCAGGAATGTGGTCAAATATTACCGCCGAGATGTTATTTTGGGTTAGGATAGGTTATATTACGTTATTGATGTATATAAATGTACCACGGAGACGTAGAGGCCAACTCGCCATGAATGTTTTCAAATATTACCGCCGAGATGTTAGGTTGGGTTAGGTTAGGTTATATTACGTTATAGATGAATATAAAGGTCCCACGGAGACGTAGAGGCCAAGTCGCTAGGAATGTTTTCAAATATTACCGCCGAGATGTTAGGTTGGGTTAGGTTACGTTATATTACGTTATAGATGTATTTAAAGGTCCCGCGGAGACGTAGAGGCCAACAAGCCAGGAATGTGATCAAATATTACCGCCGAGATGTTAGGTTGGGTTAGGTTAGGTTATATTACGTTATTGATGTATATAAAGGTCCCACGGATACGTAGAGGCCAACTCGCCAGGTATGTTTTCAAATATTACCGCCGAGATGTTAGGTTGGGTTAGGTTAGGTTATATTACGTTATTGATGTATATAAAGGTCCCACGGAGACGTAGAGGCCAACTCGCCAGGTATGTTGTCAAATATTAGCGCCGACATGATAGGTTGTGTTAGGTTAGGTTATATTTCGTTATTGATGTATATGAAGGTCCCACGGAGACGCAGAGGCCAACAAGCCAGGAATGTGGTCAAATATTACCGCCGAGATGATAGACTGGGTTAGCCTAGCTTATACTATGTTATTGTTGTATATAAAAGTCCGACGGAGACGTATAGGCCAACTCGCCAGGAATGTTGTCAAATATTACCGCCGAGATGATAGGTTGGGTTAGGTTACGTTATATTACGTTATAGATGTATTTAAAGGTCCCGCGGAGACGTAGAGGCCAACAAGCCAGGAATGTGATCAAATATTACCGCCGAGATGTTAGGTTGGGTTAGGTTAGGTTATATTACGTTATTGATGTATATAAAGGTCCCACGGAGACGTAGATGCCAACAAGCCAGGAATGTGTTCAAATATTACCGCCGAGATGTTAGATTGGGTTAGGTTAGGTTATATTACGTTATTGATGTATATAAAGGTCCCACGGAGACGTAGAGGCCAACAAGCCAGGAATGTGATCAAATATTACAGCCGAGATGTAAGGATGGGTTAGGTTAGGTTATATTACGTTATTGATGTATATAAAGGTCCCACGGATACGTAGAGGCCAACTCGCCAGGAATGAGGTCAAATATACCGCCGAAATGTTAGGTTGGGTTAGGTTAGGTTATATTTCGTTATTGATGTATATGAAGGTCCCACGGAGACGTAGAGGCCAACTCGCCAGGAATGTTGTCAAATATAACCGCCGAGATGTTATTTTGGGTTAGGATAGGTTATATTACGTTATTGATGTATATAAAGGTCCCACGGAGACGTAGATGCCAACAAGCCAGGAACGTGGGCAAATATTACCGCCGAGATGCTATTTTGGGTTAGGATAGGTTATATTACGTTATTGATGTATATAAATGTACCACGGAGACGTAGATGCCAACTCGCCATGAATGTTTTCAAATATTATCGCCGAGATGTTAGGTTGGGTTAGGTTAGGTTATATTACGTTATGGATGTCTATAAAGGACCCACGGTGACGTAGAGGCCAACTCGCCAGGAATGTTTTCAAATATTACCGCCGAGATGTTAGGTTGGGTTAGGTTAGGTTATATTACGTTATTGATGTATATAAAGGTCCCACGGAGACATAGATGCCAGCAAGCCAGGAATGTGGTCAAATATTACCGCCGAGATGTTATTTTAGGTTAGGATAGGTTATATTACGTTATTGATGTATATAAATGTTCCACGGAGACGTAGATGCCAACTCGCCATGAATGTTTTCAAATATTACCGCCGAGATGTTAGGTTGGGTTAGGTTAGGTTATATTACGTTATGGATGTCTATAAAGGACCCACGGTGACGTAGAGACCAACTCGCCAGGAATGTTGTCAAATATTATCACCGAGATGTTAGGTTGGGTTAGGTCAGGTTATATTACGTTATTGATGTATATAAAGGTCCCACGGAGACGTAGATGCCAACAAGCCAGGAATGTGGTCAAATATTACCGCCGAGATGTTATTTTGGGTTAGGATAGGTTATATTACGTTATTGATGTATATAAATGTACCACGGAGACGTAGAGGCCAACTCGCCATGAATGTTTTCAAATATTACCGCCGAGATGTTAGGTTGGGTTAGGTTAGGTTATATTACGTTATTGATGTATATAAAGGTCCCACGGAGACGTAGATGCCAGCAAGCCAGGAATGTGGTCAAATATTACCGCCGAGATGTTCTTTTAGGTTAGGATAGGTTATATTACGTTATTGATGTATATAAATGTACCACGGAGACGTAGATGCCAACTCGCCATGAATGTTTTCAAATATTACCGCCGAGATGTTAGGTTGGGTTAGGTTAGGTTATATTACGTTATGGATGTCTATAAAGGACCCACGGTGACGTAGAGACCAACTCGCCAGGAATGTTGTCAAATATTATCACCGAGATGTTATGTTGGGTTAGGTCAGGTTATATTACGTTATTGATGTATATAAAGGACCCACGGAGACGTAGATGCCAACAAGCCAGGAATGTGGTCAAATATTACCGCCGAGATGTTATTTTGGGTTAGGATAGGTTATATTACGTTATTGATGTATATAAATGTACCACGGAGACGTAGAGGCCAACTCGCCATGAATGTTTTCAAATATTACCGCCGAGATGTTAGGTTGGGTTAGGTTAGGTTATATTACGTTATAGATGAATATAAAGGTCCCACGGAGACGTAGAGGCCAAGTCGCTAGGAATGTTTTCAAATATTACCGCCGAGATGTTAGGTTGGGTTAGGTTACGTTATATTACGTTATAGATGTATTTAAAGGTCCCGCGGAGACGTAGAGGCCAACAAGCCAGGAATGTGATCAAATATTACCGCCGAGATGTTAGGTTGGGTTAGGTTAGGTTATATTACGTTATTGATGTATATAAAGGTCCCACGGATACGTAGAGGCCAACTCGCCAGGTATGTTTTCAAATATTACCGCCGAGATGTTAGGTTGGGTTAGGTTAGGTTATATTACGTTATTGATGTATATAAAGGTCCCACGGAGACGTAGAGGCCAACTCGCCAGGTATGTTGTCAAATATTAGCGCCGACATGATAGGTTGTGTTAGGTTAGGTTATATTTCGTTATTGATGTATATGAAGGTCCCACGGAGACGCAGAGGCCAACAAGCCAGGAATGTGGTCAAATATTACCGCCGAGATGATAGACTGGGTTAGCCTAGCTTATACTATGTTATTGTTGTATATAAAAGTCCGACGGAGACGTATAGTCCAACTCGCCAGGAATGTTGTCAAATATTACCGCCGAGATGATAGGTTGGGTTATTTTACGTTATATTACGTTATAGATGTATTTAAAGGTCCCGCGGAGACGTAGAGGCCAACAAGCCAGGAATGTGATCAAATATTACCGCCGAGATGTTAGGTTGGGTTAGGTTAGGTTATATTACGTTATTGATGTATATAAAGGTCCCACGGAGACGTAGATGCCAGCAAGCCAGGAATGTGGTCAAATATTATCACCGAGATGTTATGTTGGGTTAGGTCAGGTTATATTACGTTATTGATGTATATAAAGGACCCACGGAGACGTAGATGCCAACAAGCCAGGAATGTGGTCAAATATTACCGCCGAGATGTTATTTTGGGTTAGGATAGGTTATATTACGTTATTGATGTATATAAATGTACCACGGAGACGTAGAGGCCAACTCGCCATGAATGTTTTCAAATATTACCGCCGAGATGTTAGGTTGGGTTAGGTTAGGTTATATTACGTTATAGATGAATATAAAGGTCCCACGGAGACGTAGAGGCCAAGTCGCTAGGAATGTTTTCAAATATTACCGCCGAGATGTTAGGTTGGGTTAGGTTACGTTATATTACGTTATAGATGTATTTAAAGGTCCCGCGGAGACGTAGAGGCCAACAAGCCAGGAATGTGATCAAATATTACCGCCGAGATGTTAGGTTGGGTTAGGTTAGGTTATATTACGTTATTGATGTATATAAAGGTCCCACGGATACGTAGAGGCCAACTCGCCAGGTATGTTTTCAAATATTACCGCCGAGATGTTAGGTTGGGTTAGGTTAGGTTATATTACGTTATTGATGTATATAAAGGTCCCACGGAGACGTAGAGGCCAACTCGCCAGGTATGTTGTCAAATATTAGCGCCGACATGATAGGTTGTGTTAGGTTAGGTTATATTTCGTTATTGATGTATATGAAGGTCCCACGGAGACGCAGAGGCCAACAAGCCAGGAATGTGGTCAAATATTACCGCCGAGATGATAGACTGGGTTAGCCTAGCTTATACTATGTTATTGTTGTATATAAAAGTCCGACGGAGACGTATAGTCCAACTCGCCAGGAATGTTGTCAAATATTACCGCCGAGATGATAGGTTGGGTTATTTTACGTTATATTACGTTATAGATGTATTTAAAGGTCCCGCGGAGACGTAGAGGCCAACAAGCCAGGAATGTGATCAAATATTACCGCCGAGATGTTAGGTTGGGTTAGGTTAGGTTATATTACGTTATTGATGTATATAAAGGTCCCACGGAGACGTAGATGCCAACAAGCCAGGAATGTGTTCAAATATTACCGCCGAGATGTTAGATTGGGTTAGGTTAGGTTATATTACGTTATTGATGTATATAAATGTACCACGGAGACGTAGAGGCCAACTCGCCATGAATGTTTTCAAATATTACCGCCGAGATGTTAGGTTGGGTTAGGTTAGGTTATATTACGTTATAGATGAATATAAAGGTCCCACGGAGACGTATAGGCCAACTCGCCAGGAATGTTGTCAAATATTACCGCCGAGATGATAGGTTGGGTTAGGTTACGTTATATTACGTTATAGATGTATTTAAAGGTCCCGCGGAGACGTAGAGGCCAACAAGCCAGGAATGTGATCAAATATTACCGCCGAGATGTTAGGTTGGGTTAGGTTAGGTTATATTACGTTATTGATGTATATAAAGGTCCCACGGAGACGTAGATGCCAACAAGCCAGGAATGTGTTCAAATATTACCGCCGAGATGTTAGATTGGGTTAGGTTAGGTTATATTACGTTATTGATGTATATAAATGTACCACGGAGACGTAGAGGCCAACTCGCCATGAATGTTTTCAAATATTACCGCCGAGATGTTAGGTTGGGTTAGGTTAGGTTATATTACGTTATAGATGAATATAAAGGTCCCACGGAGACGTAGAGGCCAACTCGCTAGGAATGTTTTCAAATATTACCACCGAGATGTTAGGTTGGGTTAGGTTACGTTATATTACGTTATAGATGTATTTAAAGGTCCCGCGGAGACGTAGAGGCCAACAAGCCAGGAATATGATCAAATATTACCGCCGAGATGTTAGGTTGGGTTAGGTTAGGTTATATTACGTTATTGATGTATATAAAGGTCCCACGGATACGTAGAGGCCAACTCGCCAGGTATGTTTTCAAATATTACCGCCGAGATGTTAGGTTGGGTTAGGTTAGGTTATATTACGTTATTGATGTATATAAAGGTCCCACGGAGACGTAGAGGCCAACTCGCCAGGTATGTTGTCAAATATTAGCGCCGACATGATAGGTTGTGTTAGGTTAGGTTATATTTCGTTATTGATGTATATGAAGGTCCCACGGAGACGCAGAGGCCAACAAGCCAGGAATGTGGTCAAATATAACCGCCGAGATGTTATTTTGGGTTAGGATAGGTTATATTACGTTATTGATGTATATAAATGTCCCACGGAGACGTAGATGCCAACAAGCCAGGAACGTGGTCAAATATTACCGCCGAGATGCTATTTTGGGTTAGGATAGGTTATATTACGTTATTGATGTATATAAATGTACCACGGAGACGTAGATGCCAACTCGCCATGAATGTTTTCAAATATTATCGCCGAGATGTTAGGTTGGGTTAGGTTAGGTTATATTACGTTATGGATGTCTATAAAGGACCCACGGTGACGTAGAGGCCAACTCGCCAGGAATGTTTTCAAATATTACCGCCGAGATGTTAGGTTGGGTTAGGTTAGGTTATATTACGTTATTGATGTATATAAAGGTCCCACGGAGACGTAGATGCCAGCAAGCCAGGAATGTGGTCAATTATTACCGCCGAGATGTTCTTTTAGGTTAGGATAGGTTATATTACGTTATTGATGTATATAAATGTACCACGGAGACGTAGATGCCAACTCGCCATGAATGTTTTCAAATATTACCGCCGAGATGTTAGGTTGGGTTAGGTTAGGTTATATTACGTTATGGATGTCTATAAAGGACCCACGGTGACGTAGAGACCAACTCGCCAGGAATGTTGTCAAATATTATCACCGAGATGTTATGTTGGGTTAGGTCAGGTTATATTACGTTATTGATGTATATAAAGGTCCCACGGAGACGTAGATGCCAACAAGCCAGGAATGTGGTCAAATATTACCGCCGAGATGTTATTTTGGGTTAGGATAGGTTATATTACGTTATTGATGTATATAAATGTACCACGGAGACGTAGAGGCCAACTCGCCATGAATGTTTTCAAATATTACCGCCGAGATGTTAGGTTGGGTTAGGTTAGGTTATATTACGTTATAGATGAATATAAAGGTCCCACGGAGACGTAGAGGCCAACTCGCTAGGAATGTTTTCAAATATTACCGCCGAGATGTTAGGTTGGGTTAGGTTACGTTATATTACGTTATACATGTATTTAAAGGTCCCGCGGAGACGTAGAGGCCAACAAGCCAGGAATGTGATCAAATATTACCGCCGAGATGTTAGGTTGGGTTAGGTTAGGTTATATTACGTTATTGATGTATATAAAGGTCCCACGGATACGTAGAGGCCAACTCGCCAGGTATGTTTTCAAATATTACCGCCGAGATGTTAGGTTGGGTTAGGTTAGGTTATATTACGTTATTGATGTATATAAAGGTCCCACGGAGACGTAGAGGCCAACTCGCCAGGTATGTTGTCAAATATTAGCGCCGACATGATAGGTTGTGTTAGGTTAGGTTATATTTCGTTATTGATGTATATGAAGGTCCCACGGAGACGCAGAGGCCAACAAGCCAGGAATGTGGTCAAATATTACCGCCGAGATGATAGACTGGGTTAGCCTAGCTTATACTATGTTATTGTTGTATATAAAAGTCCGACGGAGACGTATAGGCCAACTCGCCAGGAATGTTGTCAAATATTACCGCCGAGATGATAGGTTGGGTTCGGTTAGTTTATATTACGTTATTGATGTATATGAAGGTCAAACCGAGACGTAGAGGCCAACTCGCCAGGAATGTTGTCAAATATTACCGCCGAGATGATAGGTTGGGTTCGGTTAGGTTATATTACGTTATTGATGTATATGAAGGTCAAACCGAGACGTAGAGGCCAATTCGCCAGGAATGTTGTCAAATGTAACCGCCGAGATGTTATTTTGGGTTAGGATAGGTTATATTACGTTATTGATGTATATAAAGGTCCCACGGAGACGTAGATGCCAACAAGCCAGGAATGTGTTCAAATATTACCGCCGAGATGTTAGATTGGGTTAGGTTAGGTTATATCACGTTATAGATGTATATAAAGGTCCCGCGGAGACGTAGAGGCCAACAAGGCAGGAATGTGTTCAAATATTACCGCCGATATGTTAGATTGGGTTAGGTTAGGTTATATTACGTTATTGATGTATATAAAGGTCCCACGGAGACGTAGAGGCCAACAAGCCAGGAATGTGATCAAATATTACCGCCGAGATGTAAGGTTGGGTTATGTTAGGTTATATTACGTTATTGATGTATATAAAGCTCCCACGGATACGTAGAGGCCAACTCGCCGGGAATGAGGTCATATATACCGCCGAAATGTTAGGTTGAGTTAGGTTAGGTTATATTTCGTTATTGATGTATATGAAGGTCCCACGGAGACGTAGAGGCCAACTCGCCAGGAATGTTGTCAAATATTACCGCCGAGATGATAGGTTGGATTAGGTTAGGTTATATTACGTTATTGATGTATATAAAGGTCCCACGGAGACGTAGATGCCAACAAGCCAGGAATGTGGTCAAATATTACCGCCGAGATGATGGACAGGGTTAGCCTAGCTTATACTATGTTATTGTTGTATATAACGGTCCGACGGAGACGTATAGGCCAACTCGCCAGGAATGTTGTCAAATATTACCGCCGAGATGATAGGTTGGGTTAGGTTAGGTTATATTACGTTATTGATGTATATAAAGGTCCCACGGAGACGTAGATGCCAGCAAGCCAGGAATGTGGTCAAATATTACCGCCGAGATGTTATTTTGGGTTAGGATAGGTTATATTACGTTATGGATGTATTTAAAGGTCCCGCGGAGACGTAGAGGCCAGCAAGCCAGGAATGTGATCAAATATTACCGCCGAGATGTTAGGTTGGGTTAGGTTAGGTTATATTACGTTATTGATGTATATAAAGGTCCCACGGAGTCGTAGATGTCAGCAAGCCAGGAATGTGGTCAAATATTACCGCCGAGATGTTAGGTTGGTTTAGGTTAGGTTATATTACGTTATGGATGTATATAAATGTACCACGGAGACGTAGATGCCAACTCGCCATGAATGTTTTCAAATATTACCGCCGAGATGATAGGTTGGGTTAGGTTAGGTTATATTACGTTATTGATGTATATAAAGGTCCCACGGAGACGTAGAGGCCAACTCGCCAGGAATGTTGTCAAATATTACCGCCGAGATGCTATTTTGGGTTAGGATAGGTTATATTACGTTATTGATGTATATAAATGTACCACGGAGACGTAGATGCCAACTCGCCATGAATGTTTTCAAATATTACCGCCGAGATGTTAGGTTGGGTTAGGTTAGGTTATATTACGTTATGGATGTCTATAAAGGACCCACGGTGACGTAGAGGCCAACTCGCCAGGAATGTTTTCAAATATTACCGACGAGATGTTAGGTTGGGTTCGGTTAGATTATATCACGTTATAGATGTATATAAAGGTCCCGCGGAGACGTAGAGGCCAACAAGGCAGGAATGTGTTCAAATATTACCGCCGAGATGTTAGATTGGGTTAGGTTAGGTTATATTACGTTATTGATGTATATAAAGGTCCCACGGAGACGTAGAGGCCAACAAGCCAGGAATGTGATCAAATATTACCGCCGAGATGTAAGGTTGGGTTAGGTTAGGTTATATTACGTTATGGATGTATTTAAAGGTCCCGCGGAGACGTAGAGGCCAGCAAGCCAGGAATGTGATCAAATATTACCGCCGAGATGTTAGGTTGGGTTAGGTTAGGTTATATTACGTTATTGATGTATATAAAGGTCCCACGGAGTCGTAGATGTCAGCAAGCCAGGAATGTGGTCAAATATTACCGCCGAGATGTTAGGTTGGTTTAGGTTAGGTTATATTACGTTATGGATGTATATAAATGTACCACGGAGACGTAGATGCCAACTCGCCATGAATGTTTTCAAATATTACCGCCAAGATGATAGGTTGGGTTAGGTTAGGTTATATTACGTTATTGATGTATATAAAGGTCCCACGGAGACGTAGAGGCCAACTCGCCAGGAATGTTGTCAAATATTACCGCCGAGATGCTATTTTGGGTTAGGATAGGTTATATTACGTTATTGATGTATATAAATGTACCACGGAGACGTAGATGCCAACTCGCCATGAATGTTTTCAAATATTACCGCCGAGATGTTAGGTTGGGTTAGGTTAGGTTATATTACGTTATGGATGTCTATAAAGGACCCACGGTGACGTAGAGGCCAACTCGCCAGGAATGTTTTCAAATATTACCGCCGAGATGTTAGGTTGGGTTCGGTTAGATTATATCACGTTATAGATGTATATAAAGGTCCCGCGGAGACGTAGAGGCCAACAAGGCAGGAATGTGTTCAAATATTACCGCCGAGATGTTAGATTGGGTTAGGTTAGGTTATATTACGTTATTGATGTATATAAAGGTCCCACGGAGACGTAGAGGCCAACAAGCCAGGAATGTGATCAAATATTACCGCCGAGATGTAAGGTTGGGTTAGGTTAGGTTATATTTCGTTATTGATGTATATGAAGGTCCCACGGAGACGTAGAGGCCAACTCGCCAGGAATGTTGTCAAATATTACCGCCGAGATGATAGGTTGGGTTAGGTTAGGTTATATTACGTTATTGATGTATATAAAGGTCCCACGGAGACGTAGATGCCAACAAGCCAGGAATGTGGTCAAATATTACCGCCGAGATGATGGACAGGGTTAGCCTAGCTTATACTATGTTATTGTTGTATATAACGGTCCGACGGAGACGTATAGGCCAACTCGCCACGAATGTTGTCAAATATTACCGCCGAGATGATAGGTTGGGTTAGGTTAGGTTATATTACGTTATTGATGTATATAAAGGTCCCACGGAGACGTAGATGCCAGCAAGCCAGGAATGTGGTCAAATATTACCGCCGAGATGTTATTTTGGGTTAGGATAGGTTATATTACGTTATTGATGTATATAAATGTACCACGGAGACGTAGATGCCAACTCGCCATGAATGTTTTCAAATATTACCGCCGAGATGTTAGGTTGGGTTAGGTTAGGTTATATTCCGTTATGGATGTCTATAAAGGACCCACGGTGACGTAGAGGCCAACCCGCCAGGAATGTTGTCAAATATTATCACCGAGATGTTAGGTTGGGTTAGGTCAGGTTATATTACGTTATTGATGTATATAAAGGTCCCACGGAGACGTAGATGCCAACAAGCCAGGAACGTGGGCAAATATTACCGCCGAGATGCTATTTTGGGTTAGGATAGGTTATATTACGTTATTGATGTATATAAATGTACCACGGAGACGTAGATGCCAACTCGCCATGAATGTTTTCAAATATTACCGCCGAGATGTTAGGTTGGGTTAGGTTAGGTTATATTACGTTATGGATGTCTATATAGGACCCACGGTGACGTAGAGGCCAACTCGCCAGGAATGTTTTCAAATATTACCGCCGAGATGTTAGGTTGGGTTAGGTTAGATTATATCACGTTATAGATGTATATAAAGGTCCCGCGGAGACGTAGAGGCCAACAAGGCAGGAATGTGTTCAAATATTACCGCCGAGATGTTAGATTGGGTTAGGTTAGGTTATATTACGTTATTGATGTATATAAAGGTCCCACGGAGACGTAGAGGCCAACAAGCCAGGAATGTGATCAAATATTACCGCCGAGATGTAAGGTTGGGTTAGGTTAGGTTATATTACGTTATTGATGTATATAAAGGTCCCACGGATACGTAGAGGCCAACTCGCCAGGAATGAGGTCATATATACCGCCGAAATGTTAGGTTGGGTTAGGTTAGGTTACATTTCGTTATTGATGTATATGAAGGTCCCACGGAGACGTAGAGGCCAACTCGCCAGGAATGTTGTCAAATACTACCGCCGAGATGATAGGTTGGGTTAGGTTAGGTTATATTACGTTATTGATGTATATAAAGGTCCCACGGAGACGTAGATGCCAACAAGCCAGGAATGTGGTCAAATATTACCGCCGAGATGATGGACAGGATTAGCCTAGCTTATACTATGTTATTGTTGTATATAACGGTCCGACGGAGACGTATAGGCCAACTCGCCACGAATGTTGTCAAATATTACCGCCGAGATGATAGGTTGGGTTAGGTTAGGTTATATTACGTTATTGATGTATATAAAGGTCCCACGGGGACGTAGATGCCAGCAAGCCAGGAATGTGGTCAAATATTACCGCCGAGATGTTATTTTGGGTTAGGATAGGTTATATTACGTTATTGATGTATATAAATGTACCACGGAGACGTAGAGGCCAACTCGCCATGAATGTTTTCAAATATTACCGCCGAGATGTTAGGTTGGGTTAGGTTAGGTTATATTACGTTATTGATGTATATAAAGGTCCCACGGAGACGTAGAGGCCAACTCGCCAGGAATGTTTTCAAATATTGCCGCCGAGATGTTAGGTAGGGTTAGGTTAGGTTATATTACGTTATTGATGTATATAAAGGTCCCACGGATACGTAGAGGCCAACTCGCCAGGTATGTTTTCAAATATTACCGCCGAGATGTTAGGTTGGGTTAGGTTAGGTTATATTACGTTATTGATGTATATAAAGGTCCCACGGAGACGTATAGGCCAACTCGCCACGAATGTTGTCAAATATTACCGCCGAGATGATAGGTTGGGTTAGGTTAGGTTATATTACGTTATTGATGTATATAAAGGTCCCGCGGAGACGTAGATGCCAGCAAGCCAGGAATGTGGTCAAATATTACCGCCGAGATGTTATTTTAGGTTAGGATAGGTTATATTACGTTATTGATGTATATAAATGTACCACGGAGACGTAGAGGCCAACTCGCCATGAATGTTTTCAAATATTACCGCCGAGATGTTAGGTTGGGTTAGGTTAGGTTATATTACGTTATTGATGTATATAAAGGTCCCACGGATACGTAGAGGCCAACTCGCCAGGTATGTTTTCAAATATTACCGCCGAGATGTTAGGTTGGGTTAGGTTAGGTTATATTACGTTATTGATGTATATAAAGGTCCCACGGAGACGTAGAGGCCAACTCGCCAGGTATGTTGTCAAATATTAGCGCCGAGATGATAGGTTGTGTTAGGTTAGGTTATATTTCGTTATTGATGTATATGAAGGTCCCACGGAGACGCAGAGGCCAACAAGCCAGGAATGTGGTCAAATATTACCGCCGAGATGATAGACTGGGTTAGCCTAGCTTATACTATGTTATTGTTGTATATAAAAGTCCGACGGAGACGTAGATGCCAACTCGCCATGAATGTTTTCAAATATTACCGCCGAGATGTTAGGTTGAGTTAGGTTAGGTTATATTACGTTAAGGATGTCTATAAAGGACCCACGGTGACGTAGAGGCCAACTCGCCAGGAATGTTGTCAAATATTATCACCGAGATGTTAGGTTGGGTTAGGTCAGGTTATATTACGTTATTGATGTATATAAAGGTCCCACGGAGACGTAGATGCCAACAAGCCAGGAACGTGGGCAAATATTACCGCCGAGATGCTATTTTGGGTTAGGATAGGTTATATTACGTTATTGATGTATATAAATGTACCACGGAGACGTAGATGCCAACTCGCCATGAATGTTTTCAAATATTACCGCCGAGATGTTAGGTTGGGTTAGGTTAGGTTATATTCCGTTATGGATGTCTATAAAGGACCCACGGTGACGTAGAGGCCAACCCGCCAGGAATGTTGTCAAATATTATCACCGAGATGTTAGGTTGGGTTAGGTCAGGTTATATTACGTTATTGATGTATATAAAGGTCCCACGGAGACGTAGATGCCAACAAGCCAGGAACGTGGGCAAATATTACCGCCGAGATGCTATTTTGGGTTAGGATAGGTTATATTACGTTATTGATGTATATAAATGTACCACGGAGACGTAGATGCCAACTCGCCATGAATGTTTTCAAATATTACCGCCGAGATGTTAGGTTGGGTTAGGTTAGGTTATATTACGTTATGGATGTCTATAAAGGACCCACGGTGACGTAGAGGCCAACTCGCCAGGAATGTTTTCAAATATTACCGCCGAGATGTTAGGTTGGGTTAGGTTAGATTATATCACGTTATAGATGTATATAAAGGTCCCGCGGAGACGTAGAGGCCAACAAGGCAGGAATGTGTTCAAATATTACCGCCGAGATGTTAGATTGGGTTAGGTTAGGTTATATTACGTTATTGATGTATATAAAGGTCCCACGGAGACGTAGAGGCCAACAAGCCAGGAATGTGATCAAATATTACCGCCGAGATGTAAGGTTGGGTTAGGTTAGGTTATATTACGTTATTGATGTATATAAAGTTCCCACGGATACGTAGAGGCCAACTCGCCAGGAATGAGGTCATATATACCGCCGAAATGTTAGGTTGGGTTAGGTTAGGTTATATTTCGTTATTGATGTATATGAAGGTCCCACGGAGACGTAGAGGCCAACTCGCCAGGAATGTTGTCAAATACTACCGCCGAGATGATAGGTTGGCTTAGGTTAGGTTATATTACGTTATTGATGTATATAAAGGTCCCACGGAGACGTAGATACCAACAAGCCAGGAATGTGGTCAAATATTACCGCCGAGATGATGGACAGGGTTAGCCTAGCTTATACTATGTTATTGTTGTATATAACGGTCCGACGGAGACGTATAGGCCAACTCGCCACGAATGTTGTCAAATATTACCGCCGAGATGATAGGTTGGGTTAGGTTAGGTTATATTACGTTATTGATGTATATAAAGGTCCCACGGGGACGTAGATGCCAGCAAGCCAGGAATGTGGTCAAATATTACCGCCGAGATGTTATTTTGGGTTAGGATAGGTTATATTACGTTATTGATGTATATAAATGTACCACGGAGACGTAGAGGCCAACTCGCCATGAATGTTTTCAAATATTACCGCCGAGATGTTAGGTTGGGTTAGGTTAGGTTATATTACGTTATTGATGTATATAAAGGTCCCACGGAGACGTAGAGGCCAACTCGCCAGGAATGTTTTCAAATATTGCCGCCGAGATGTTAGGTAGGGTTAGGTTAGGTTATATTACGTTATAGATGTATTTAAAGGGCCCGCGGGGACGTAGAGGCCAGCAAGCCAGGAATGTGATCAAATATTACCGCCGAAATGTTAGGTTGGGTTAGGTTAGGTTATATTACGTTATTGATGTTTATAAAGGACCCACGGAGACGTGGAGGCCAACTCGCCAGGAATGTTGTCAAATATTACCGCCGAGATGATAGGTTGGGTTAGGTTAGGTTATATTACGTTATTGATGTATATAAAGGTCCCACGGAGACGCAGATGCCAGCAAGCCAGGAATGTGGTCAAATATTACCGCCGAGATGTTATTTTAGGTTAGGATAGGTTATATTACGTGATTGATGTATATAAATGTACCACGGAGACGTAGAGGCCAACTCGCCATGAATGTTTTCAAATATTACCGCCGAGATGATAGGTTGGGTTAGGTTAGGTTATATTACGTTATTGATGTATATAAAGGTCCCACGGATACGTAGAGGCCAACTCGCCAGGTATGTTTTCAAATATTACCGCCGAGATGTTAGGTTGGGTTAGGTTAGGTTATATTACGTTATTGATGTATATAAAGGTCCCACGGAGACGTAGAGGCCAACTCGCCATGAATGTTTTCAAATATTACCGCCGAGATGTTAGGTTGGGTTAGGTTAGGTTATATTACGTTATGGATGTCTATAAAGGACCCACGGTGACGTAGAGGCCAACTCGCCAGGAATGTTTTCAAATATTACCGCCGAGATGTTAGGTTGGGTTAGGTTAGATTATATCACGTTATAGATGTATATAAAGGTCCCGCGGAGACGTAGAGGCCAACAAGGCAGGAATGTGTTCAAATATTACCGCCGAGATGTTAGATTGGGTTAGGTTAGGTTATATTACGTTATTGATGTATATAAAGGTCCCACGGAGACGTAGAGGCCAACAAGCCAGGAATGTGATCAAATATTACCGCCGAGATGTAAGGTTGGGTTAGGTTAGGTTATATTACGTTATTGATGTATATAAAGTTCCCACGGATACGTAGAGGCCAACTCGCCAGGAATGAGGTCATATATACCGCCGAAATGTTAGGTTGGGTTAGGTTAGGTTATATTTCGTTATTGATGTATATGAAGGTCCCACGGAGACGTAGAGGCCAACTCGCCAGGAATGTTGTCAAATACTACCGCCGAGATGATAGGTTGGCTTAGGTTAGGTTATATTACGTTATTGATGTATATAAAGGTCCCACGGAGACGTAGATACCAACAAGCCAGGAATGTGGTCAAATATTACCGCCGAGATGATGGACAGGGTTAGCCTAGCTTATACTATGTTATTGTTGTATATAACGGTCCGACGGAGACGTATAGGCCAACTCGCCACGAATGTTGTCAAATATTACCGCCGAGATGATAGGTTGGGTTAGGTTAGGTTATATTACGTTATTGATGTATATAAAGGTCCCACGGGGACGTAGATGCCAGCAAGCCAGGAATGTGGTCAAATATTACCGCCGAGATGTTATTTTGGGTTAGGATAGGTTATATTACGTTATTGATGTATATAAATGTACCACGGAGACGTAGAGGCCAACTCGCCATGAATGTTTTCAAATATTACCGCCGAGATGTTAGGTTGGGTTAGGTTAGGTTATATTACGTTATTGATGTATATAAAGGTCCCACGGAGACGTAGAGGCCAACTCGCCAGGAATGTTTTCAAATATTGCCGCCGAGATGTTAGGTAGGGTTAGGTTAGGTTATATTACGTTATAGATGTATTTAAAGGGCCCGCGGGGACGTAGAGGCCAGCAAGCCAGGAATGTGATCAAATATTACCGCCGAAATGTTAGGTTGGGTTAGGTTAGGTTATATTACGTTATTGATGTTTATAAAGGACCCACGGAGACGTGGAGGCCAACTCGCCAGGAATGTTGTCAAATATTACCGCCGAGATGATAGGTTGGGTTAGGTTAGGTTATATTACGTTATTGATGTATATAAAGGTCCCACGGAGACGCAGATGCCAGCAAGCCAGGAATGTGGTCAAATATTACCGCCGAGATGTTATTTTAGGTTAGGATAGGTTATATTACGTGATTGATGTATATAAATGTACCACGGAGACGTAGAGGCCAACTCGCCATGAATGTTTTCAAATATTACCGCCGAGATGATAGGTTGGGTTAGGTTAGGTTATATTACGTTATTGATGTATATAAAGGTCCCACGGATACGTAGAGGCCAACTCGCCAGGTATGTTTTCAAATATTACCGCCGAGATGTTAGGTTGGGTTAGGTTAGGTTATATTACGTTATTGATGTATATAAAGGTCCCACGGAGACGTAGAGGCCAACTCGCCAGGTATGTTGTCAAATATTAGCGCCGAGATGATAGGTTGTGTTAGGTTAGGTTATATTTCGTTATTGATGTATATGAAGGTCCCACGGAGACGCAGAGGCCAACAAGCCAGGAATGTGGTCAAATATTACCGCCGAGATGATAGACTGGGTTAGCCTAGCTTATACTATGTTATTGTTGTATATAAAAGTCCGACGGAGACGTAGATGCCAACTCGCCATGAATGTTTTCAAATATTACCGCCGAGATGTTAGGTTGAGTTAGGTTAGGTTATATTACGTTAAGGATGTCTATAAAGGACCCACGGTGACGTAGAGGCCAACTCGCCAGGAATGTTGTCAAATATTATCACCGAGATGTTAGGTTGGGTTAGGTCAGGTTATATTACGTTATTGATGTATATAAAGGTCCCACGGAGACGTAGATGCCAACAAGCCAGGAATGTGGTCAAATATTACCGCCGAGATGTTATTTTGGGTTAGGATAGGTTATATTACGTTATTGATGTATATAAATGTACCACGGAGACGTAGAGGCCAACTCGCCATGAATGTTTTCAAATATTACCGCCGAAATGTTAGGTTGGGTTAGGTTAGGTTATATTACGTTATTGATGTATATAAAGGTCCCACGGATACGTAGAGGCCAACTCGCCAGGTATGTTTTCAAATATTACCGCCGAGATGTTAGGTTGGGTTAGGTTAGGTTATATTACGTTATTGATGTATATAAAGGTCCCACGGAGACGTAGAGGCCAACTCGCCAGGTATGTTGTCAAATATTAGCGCCGAGATGATAGGTTGTGTTAGGTTAGGTTATATTTCGTTATTGATGTATATGAAGGTCCCACGGAGACGCAGAGGCCAACAAGCCAGGAATGTGGTCAAATATTACCGCCGAGATGATAGACTGGGTTAGCCTAGCTTATACTATGTTATTGTTGTATATAAAAGTCCGACGGAGACGTAGATGCCAACTCGCCATGAATGTTTTCAAATATTACCGCCGAGATGTTAGGTTGAGTTAGGTTAGGTTATATTACGTTAAGGATGTCTATAAAGGACCCACGGTGACGTAGAGGCCAACTCGCCAGGAATGTTGTCAAATATTATCACCGAGATGTTAGGTTGGGTTAGGTCAGGTTATATTACGTTATTGATGTATATAAAGGTCCCACGGAGACGTAGATGCCAACAAGCCAGGAACGTGGGCAAATATTACCGCCGAGATGCTATTTTGGGTTAGGATAGGTTATATTACGTTATTGATGTATATAAATGTACCACGGAGACGTAGATGCCAACACGCCATGAATGTTTTCAAATATTACCGCCGAGATGTTAGGTTGGGTTAGGTTAGGTTATATTCCGTTATGGATGTCTATAAAGGACCCACGGTGACGTAGAGGCCAACCCGCCAGGAATGTTGTCAAATATTATCACCGAGATGTTAGGTTGGGTTAGGTCAGGTTATATTACGTTATTGATGTATATAAAGGTCCCACGGAGACGTAGATGCCAACAAGCCAGGAACGTGGGCAAATATTACCGCCGAGATGCTATTTTGGGTTAGGATAGGTTATATTACGTTATTGATGTATATAAATGTACCACGGAGACGTAGATGCCAACTCGCCATGAATGTTTTCAAATATTACCGCCGAGATGTTAGGTTGGGTTAGGTTAGGTTATATTACGTTATGGATGTCTATAAAGGACCCACGGTGACGTAGAGGCCAACTCGCCAGGAATGTTTTCAAATATTACCGCCGAGATGTTAGGTTGGGTTAGGTTAGATTATATCACGTTATAGATGTATATAAAGGTCCCGCGGAGACGTAGAGGCCAACAAGGCAGGAATGTGTTCAAATATTACCGCCGAGATGTTAGATTGGGTTAGGTTAGGTTATATTACGTTATTGATGTATATAAAGGTCCCACGGAGACGTAGAGGCCAACAAGCCAGGAATGTGATCAAATATTACCGCCGAGATGTAAGGTTGGGTTAGGTTAGGTTATATTACGTTATTGATGTATATAAAGTTCCCACGGATACGTAGAGGCCAACTCGCCAGGAATGAGGTCATATATACCGCCGAAATGTTAGGTTGGGTTAGGTTAGGTTATATTTCGTTATTGATGTATATGAAGGTCCCACGGAGACGTAGAGGCCAACTCGCCAGGAATGTTGTCAAATACTACCGCCGAGATGATAGGTTGGGTTAGGTTAGGTTATATTACGTTATTGATGTATATAAAGGTCCCACGGAGACGTAGATACCAACAAGCCAGGAATGTGGTCAAATATTACCGCCGAGATGATGGACAGGGTTAGCCTAGCTTATACTATGTTATTGTTGTATATAACGGTCCGACGGAGACGTATAGGCCAACTCGCCACGAATGTTGTCAAATATTACCGCCGAGATGATAGGTTGGGTTAGGTTAGGTTATATTACGTTATTGATGTATATAAAGGTCCCACGGGGACGTAGATGCCAGCAAGCCAGGAATGTGGTCAAATATTACCGCCGAGATGTTATTTTGGGTTAGGATAGGTTATATTACGTTATTGATGTATATAAATGTACCACGGAGACGTAGAGGCCAACTCGCCATGAATGTTTTCAAATATTACCGCCGAGATGTTAGGTTGGGTTAGGTTAGGTTATATTACGTTATTGATGTATATAAAGGTCCCACGGAGACGTAGAGGCCAACTCGCCAGGAATGTTTTCAAATATTGCCGCCGAGATGTTAGGTAGGGTTAGGTTAGGTTATATTACGTTATAGATGTATTTAAAGGTCCCGCGGGGACGTAGAGGCCAGCAAGCCAGGAATGTGATCAAATATTACCGCCGAAATGTTAGGTTGGGTTAGGTTAGGTTATATTACGTTATTGATGTTTATAAAGGACCCACGGAGACGTGGAGGCCAACTCGCCAGGAATGTTGTCAAATATTACCGCCGAGATGATAGGTTGGGTTAGGTTAGGTTATATTACGTTATTGATGTATATAAAGGTCCCACGGAGACGCAGATGCCAGCAAGCCAGGAATGTGGTCAAATATTACCGCCGAGATGTTATTTTAGGTTAGGATAGGTTATATTACGTGATTGATGTATATAAATGTACCACGGAGACGTAGAGGCCAACTCGCCATGAATGTTTTCAAATATTACCGCCGAGATGATAGGTTGGGTTAGGTTAGGTTATATTACGTTATTGATGTATATAAAGGTCCCACGGATACGTAGAGGCCAACTCGCCAGGTATGTTTTCAAATATTACCGCCGAGATGTTAGGTTGGGTTAGGTTAGGTTATATTACGTTATTGATGTATATAAAGGTCCCACGGAGACGTAGAGGCCAACTCGCCAGGTATGTTGTCAAATATTAGCGCCGAGATGATAGGTTGTGTTAGGTTAGGTTATATTTCGTTATTGATGTATATGAAGGTCCCACGGAGACGCAGAGGCCAACAAGCCAGGAATGTGGTTAAATATTACCGCCGAGATGATAGACTGGGTTAGCCTAGCTTATACTATGTTATTGTTGTATATAAAAGTCCGACGGAGACGTAGATGCCAACTCGCCATGAATGTTTTCAAATATTACCGCCGAGATGTTAGGTTGAGTTAGGTTAGGTTATATTACGTTAAGGATGTCTATAAAGGACCCACGGTGACGTAGAGGCCAACTCGCCAGGAATGTTGTCAAATATTATCACCGAGATGTTAGGTTGGGTTAGGTCAGGTTATATTACGTTATTGATGTATATAAAGGTCCCACGGAGACGTAGATGCCAACAAGCCAGGAATGTGGTCAAATATTACCGCCGAGATGTTATTTTGGGTTAGGATAGGTTATATTACGTTATTGATGTATATAAATGTACCACGGAGACGTAGAGGCCAACTCGCCATGAATGTTTTCAAATATTACCGCCGAAATGTTAGGTTGGGTTAGGTTAGGTTATATTACGTTATTGATGTATATAAAGGTCCCACGGATACGTAGAGGCCAACTCGCCAGGTATGTTTTCAAATATTACCGCCGAGATGTTAGGTTGGGTTAGGTTAGGTTATATTACGTTATTGATGTATATAAAGGTCCCACGGAGACGTAGAGGCCAACTCGCCAGGTATGTTGTCAAATATTAGCGCCGAGATGATAGGTTGTGTTAGGTTAGGTTATATTTCGTTATTGATGTATATGAAGGTCCCACGGAGACGCAGAGGCCAACAAGCCAGGAATGTGGTCAAATATTACCGCCGAGATGATAGACTGGGTTAGCCTAGCTTATACTATGTTATTGTTGTATATAAAAGTCCGACGGAGACGTATAGGCCAACTCGCCAGGAATGTTGTCAAATATAACCGCCGAGATGTTATTTTGGGTTAGGATAGGTTATATTACGTTATTGATGTATATAAAGGTCCCACGTAGACGTAGATGCCAACAAGCCAGGAACGTGGGCAAATATTACCGCCGAGATGCTATTTTGGGTTAGGATAGGTTATATTACGTTATTGATGTATATAAATGTACCACGGAGACGTAGATGCCAACTCGCCATGAATGTTTTCAAATATTATCGCCGAGATGTTAGGTTTGGTTAGGTTAGGTTATATTACGTTATGGATGTCTATAAAGGACCCACGGTGACGTAGAGGCCAACTCGCCAGGAATGTTTTCAAATATTACCGCCGAGATGTTAGGTTGGGTTCGGTTAGGTTATATTACGTTATTGATGTATATAAAGGTCCCACGGAGACGTAGAGGCCAACAAGCCAGGAATGTGATCAAATATTACCGCCGAGATGTAAGGTTGGGTTAGGTTAGGTTATATTACGTTATTGATGTATATAAAGGTCCCACGGATACGTAGAGGCCAACTCGCCAGGAATGAGGTCATATATACCGCCGAAATGTTAGGTTGGGTTAGGTTAGGTTATATTTCGTTATTGATGTATATGAAGGTCCCACGGAGACGTAGATGCCAACAAGCCAGGAATGTGGTCAAATATTACCGCCGAGATGATGGACAGGGTTAGCCTAGCTTATACTATGTTATTGCTGTATACAACGGTCCGACGGAGACGTATAGGCCAACTCGCCAGGAATGTTGTCAAATATTACCGCCGAAATGTTAGGTTGGGTTAGGTTAGGTTATATTACGTTATTGATGTTTATAAAGGACCCACGGAGACGTGGAGGCCAACTCGCAAGGAATGTTGTCAAATATTACCGCCGAGATGATAGGTTGGGTTAGGTTAGGTTATATTACGTTATTGATGTATATAAAGGTCCCACGGAGACGTAGATGCCAGCAAGCCAGGAATGTGGTCAAATATTACCGCCGAGATGTTATTTTGGGTTAGGATAGGTTATATTACGTTATTGATGTATATAAATGTACCACGGAGACGTAGATGCCAACTCGCCATGAATGTTTTCAAATATTACCGCCGAGATGTTAGGTTGGGTTAGGTTAGGTTATATTACGTTATTGATGTATATAATGGTCCCACGGAGACGTAGAGGCCAACTCGCCAGGTATGTTGTCAAATATAAGCGCCGAGATGATAGGTTGTGTTAGGTTAGGTTATATTTCGTTATTGATGTATATGAAGGTCCCACGGAGACGCAGAGGCCAACAAGCCAGGAATGTGGTCAAATATTAGCGCCGACATGATAGGTTGTGTTAGGTTAGGTTATATTTCGTTATTGATGTATATGAAGGTCCCACGGAGACGCAGAGGCCAACAAGCCAGGAATGTGGTCAAATATTACCGCCGAGATGATAGACTGGGTTAGCCTAGCTTATACTATGTTATTGTTGTATATAAAAGTCCGACGGAGACGTATAGGCCAACTCGCCAGGAATGTTGTCAAATATTACCGCCGAGATGATAGGTTGGGTTAGGTTACGTTATATTACGTTATAGATGTATTTAAAGGTCCCGCGGAGACGTAGAGGCCAACAAGCCAGGAATGTGATCAAATATTACCGCCGAGATGTTAGGTTGGGTTAGGTTAGGTTATATTACGTTATTGATGTATATAAAGGTCCCACGGAGACGTAGATGCCAACAAGCCAGGAATGTGTTCAAATATTACCGCCGAGATGTTAGATTGGGTTAGGTTAGGTTATATTACGTTATTGATGTATATAAATGTACCACGGAGACGTAGAGGCCAACTCGCCATGAATATTTTCAAATATTACCGCCGAGATGTTAGGTTGGGTTAGGTTAGGTTATATTACGTTATAGATGAATATAAAGGTCCCACGGAGACGTAGAGGCCAACTCGCTAGGAATGTTTTCAAATATTACCACCGAGATGTTAGGTTGGGTTAGGTTACGTTATATTACGTTATAGATGTATTTAAAGGTCCCGCGGAGACGTAGAGGCCAACAAGCCAGGAATATGATCAAATATTACCGCCGAGATGTTAGGTTGGGTTAGGTTAGGTTATATTACGTTATTGATGTATATAAAGGTCCCACGGATACGTAGAGGCCAACTCGCCAGGTATGTTTTCAAATATTACCGCCGAGATGTTAGGTTGGGTTAGGTTAGGTTATATTACGTTATTGATGTATATAAAGGTCCCACGGAGACGTAGAGGCCAACTCGCCAGGTATGTTGTCAAATATTAGCGCCGACATGATAGGTTGTGTTAGGTTAGGTTATATTTCGTTATTGATGTATATGAAGGTCCCACGGAGACGCAGAGGCCAACAAGCCAGGAATGTGGTCAAATATAACCGCCGAGATGTTATTTTGGGTTAGGATAGGTTATATTACGTTATTGATGTATATAAATGTCCCACGGAGACGTAGATGCCAACAAGCCAGGAACGTGGTCAAATATTACCGCCGAGATGCTATTTTGGGTTAGGATAGGTTATATTACGTTATTGATGTATATAAATGTACCACGGAGACGTAGATGCCAACTCGCCATGAATGTTTTCAAATATTATCGCCGAGATGTTAGGTTGGGTTAGGTTAGGTTATATTACGTTATGGATGTCTATAAAGGACCCACGGTGACGTAGAGGCCAACTCGCCAGGAATGTTTTCAAATATTACCGCCGAGATGTTAGGTTGGGTTAGGTTAGGTTATATTACGTTATTGATGTATATAAAGGTCCCACGGAGACGTAGATGCCAGCAAGCCAGGAATGTGGTCAATTATTACCGCCGAGATGTTCTTTTAGGTTAGGATAGGTTATATTACGTTATTGATGTATATAAATGTACCACGGAGACGTAGATGCCAACTCGCCATGAATGTTTTCAAATATTACCGCCGAGATGTTAGGTTGGGTTAGGTTAGGTTATATTACGTTATGGATGTCTATAAAGGACCCACGGTGACGTAGAGACCAACTCGCCAGGAATGTTGTCAAATATTATCACCGAGATGTTATGTTGGGTTAGGTCAGGTTATATTACGTTATTGATGTATATAAAGGTCCCACGGAGACGTAGATGCCAACAAGCCAGGAATGTGGTCAAATATTACCGCCGAGATGTTATTTTGGGTTAGGATAGGTTATATTACGTTATTGATGTATATAAATGTACCACGGAGACGTAGAGGCCAACTCGCCATGAATGTTTTCAAATATTACCGCCGAGATGTTAGGTTGGGTTAGGTTAGGTTATATTACGTTATAGATGAATATAAAGGTCCCACGGAGACGTAGAGGCCAACTCGCTAGGAATGTTTTCAAATATTACCGCCGAGATGTTAGGTTGGGTTAGGTTACGTTATATTACGTTATACATGTATTTAAAGGTCCCGCGGAGACGTAGAGGCCAACAAGCCAGGAATGTGATCAAATATTACCGCCGAGATGTTAGGTTGGGTTAGGTTAGGTTATATTACGTTATTGATGTATATAAAGGTCCCACGGATACGTAGAGGCCAACTCGCCAGGTATGTTTTCAAATATTACCGCCGAGATGTTAGGTTGGGTTAGGTTAGGTTATATTACGTTATTGATGTATATAAAGGTCCCACGGAGACGTAGAGGCCAACTCGCCAGGTATGTTGTCAAATATTAGCGCCGACATGATAGGTTGTGTTAGGTTAGGTTATATTTCGTTATTGATGTATATGAAGGTCCCACGGAGACGCAGAGGCCAACAAGCCAGGAATGTGGTCAAATATTACCGCCGAGATGATAGACTGGGTTAGCCTAGCTTATACTATGTTATTGTTGTATATAAAAGTCCGACGGAGACGTATAGGCCAACTCGCCAGGAATGTTGTCAAATATTACCGCCGAGATGATAGGTTGGGTTCGGTTAGTTTATATTACGTTATTGATGTATATGAAGGTCAAACCGAGACGTAGAGGCCAACTCGCCAGGAATGTTGTCAAATATTACCGCCGAGATGATAGGTTGGGTTCGGTTAGGTTATATTACGTTATTGATGTATATGAAGGTCAAACCGAGACGTAGAGGCCAATTCGCCAGGAATGTTGTCAAATGTAACCGCCGAGATGTTATTTTGGGTTAGGATAGGTTATATTACGTTATTGATGTATATAAAGGTCCCACGGAGACGTAGATGCCAACAAGCCAGGAATGTGTTCAAATATTACCGCCGAGATGTTAGGTTGGGTTAGGTTAGGTTATATTACGTTATGGATGTCTATAAAGGACCCACGGTGACGTAGAGGCCAACTCGCCAGGAATGTTTTCAAATATTACCGACGAGATGTTAGGTTGGGTTCGGTTAGATTATATCACGTTATAGATGTATATAAAGGTCCCGCGGAGACGTAGAGGCCAACAAGGCAGGAATGTGTTCAAATATTACCGCCGAGATGTTAGATTGGGTTAGGTTAGGTTATATTACGTTATTGATGTATATAAAGGTCCCACGGAGACGTAGAGGCCAACAAGCCAGGAATGTGATCAAATATTACCGCCGAGATGTAAGGTTGGGTTAGGTTAGGTTATATTACGTTATGGATGTATTTAAAGGTCCCGCGGAGACGTAGAGGCCAGCAAGCCAGGAATGTGATCAAATATTACCGCCGAGATGTTAGGTTGGGTTAGGTTAGGTTATATTACGTTATTGATGTATATAAAGGTCCCACGGAGTCGTAGATGTCAGCAAGCCAGGAATGTGGTCAAATATTACCGCCGAGATGTTAGGTTGGTTTAGGTTAGGTTATATTACGTTATGGATGTATATAAATGTACCACGGAGACGTAGATGCCAACTCGCCATGAATGTTTTCAAATATTACCGCCGAGATGATAGGTTGGGTTAGGTTAGGTTATATTACGTTATTGATGTATATAAAGGTCCCACGGAGACGTAGAGGCCAACTCGCCAGGAATGTTGTCAAATATTACCGCCGAGATGCTATTTTGGGTTAGGATAGGTTATATTACGTTATTGATGTATATAAATGTACCACGGAGACGTAGATGCCAACTCGCCATGAATGTTTTCAAATATTACCGCCGAGATGTTAGGTTGGGTTAGGTTAGGTTATATTACGTTATGGATGTCTATAAAGGACCCACGGTGACGTAGAGGCCAACTCGCCAGGAATGTTTTCAAATATTACCGCCGAGATGTTAGGTTGGGTTCGGTTAGATTATATCACGTTATAGATGTATATAAAGGTCCCGCGGAGACGTAGAGGCCAACAAGGCAGGAATGTGTTCAAATATTACCGCCGAGATGTTAGATTGGGTTAGGTTAGGTTATATTACGTTATTGATGTATATAAAGGTCCCACGGAGACGTAGAGGCCAACAAGCCAGGAATGTGATCAAATATTACCGCCGAGATGTAAGGTTGGGTTAGGTTAGGTTATATTACGTTATTGATGTATATAAAGTTCCCACGGATACGTAGAGGCCAACTCGCCAGGAATGAGGTCATATATACCGCCGAAATGTTAGGTTGGGTTAGGTTAGGTTATATTTCGTTATTGATGTATATGAAGGTCCCACGGAGACGTAGAGGCCAACTCGCCAGGAATGTTGTCAAATACTACCGCCGAGATGATAGGTTGGGTTAGGTTAGGTTATATTACGTTATTGATGTATATAAAGGTCCCACGGAGACGTAGATACCAACAAGCCAGGAATGTGGTCAAATATTACCGCCGAGATGATGGACAGGGTTAGCCTAGCTTATACTATGTTATTGTTGTATATAACGGTCCGACGGAGACGTATAGGCCAACTCGCCACGAATGTTGTCAAATATTACCGCCGAGATGATAGGTTGGGTTAGGTTAGGTTAAATTACGTTATTGATGTATATAAAGGTCCCACGGGGACGTAGATGCCAGCAAGCCAGGAATGTGGTCAAATATTACCGCCGAGATGTTATTTTGGGTTAGGATAGGTTATATTACGTTATTGATGTATATAAATGTACCACGGAGACGTAGAGGCCAACTCGCCATGAATGTTTTCAAATATTACCGCCGAGATGTTAGGTTGGGTTAGGTTAGGTTATATTACGTTATTGATGTATATAAAGGTCCCACGGAGACGTAGAGGCCAACTCGCCAGGAATGTTTTCAAATATTGCCGCCGAGATGTTAGGTAGGGTTAGGTTAGGTTATATTACGTTATAGATGTATTTAAAGGGCCCGCGGGGACGTAGAGGCCAGCAAGCCAGGAATGTGATCAAATATTACCGCCGAAATGTTAGGTTGGGTTAGGTTAGGTTATATTACGTTATTGATGTTTATAAAGGACCCACGGAGACGTGGAGGCCAACTCGCCAGGAATGTTGTCAAATATTACCGCCGAGATGATAGGTTGGGTTAGGTTAGGTTATATTACGTTATTGATGTATATAAAGGTCCCACGGAGACGCAGATGCCAGCAAGCCAGGAATGTGGTCAAATATTACCGCCGAGATGTTATTTTAGGTTAGGATAGGTTATATTACGTGATTGATGTATATAAATGTACCACGGAGACGTAGAGGCCAACTCGCCATGAATGTTTTCAAATATTACCGCCGAGATGATAGGTTGGGTTAGGTTAGGTTATATTACGTTATTGATGTATATAAAGGTCCCACGGATACGTAGAGGCCAACTCGCCAGGTATGTTTTCAAATATTACCGCCGAGATGTTAGGTTGGGTTAGGTTAGGTTATATTACGTTATTGATGTATATAAAGGTCCCACGGAGACGTAGAGGCCAACTCGCCAGGTATGTTGTCAAATATTAGCGCCGAGATGATAGGTTGTGTTAGGTTAGGTTATATTTCGTTATTGATGTATATGAAGGTCCCACGGAGACGCAGAGGCCAACAAGCCAGGAATGTGGTCAAATATTACCGCCGAGATGATAGACTGGGTTAGCCTAGCTTATACTATGTTATTGTTGTATATAAAAGTCCGACGGAGACGTAGATGCCAACTCGCCATGAATGTTTTCAAATATTACCGCCGAGATGTTAGGTTGAGTTAGGTTAGGTTATATTACGTTAAGGATGTCTATAAAGGACCCACGGTGACGTAGAGGCCAACTCGCCAGGAATGTTGTCAAATATTATCACCGAGATGTTAGGTTGGGTTAGGTCAGGTTATATTACGTTATTGATGTATATAAAGGTCCCACGGAGACGTAGATGCCAACAAGCCAGGAACGTGGGCAAATATTACCGCCGAGATGCTATTTTGGGTTAGGATAGGTTATATTACGTTATTGATGTATATAAATGTACCACGGAGACGTAGATGCCAACTCGCCATGAATGTTTTCAAATATTACCGCCGAGATGTTAGGTTGGGTTAGGTTAGGTTATATTCCGTTATGGATGTCTATAAAGGACCCACGGTGACGTAGAGGCCAACCCGCCAGGAATGTTGTCAAATATTATCACCGAGATGTTAGGTTGGGTTAGGTCAGGTTATATTACGTTATTGATGTATATAAAGGTCCCACGGAGACGTAGATGCCAACAAGCCAGGAACGTGGGCAAATATTACCGCCGAGATGCTATTTTGGGTTAGGATAGGTTATATTACGTTATTGATGTATATAAATGTACCACGGAGACGTAGATGCCAACTCGCCATGAATGTTTTCAAATATTACCGCCGAGATGTTAGGTTGGGTTAGGTTAGGTTATATTACGTTATGGATGTCTATAAAGGACCCACGGTGACGTAGAGGCCAACTCGCCAGGAATGTTTTCAAATATTACCGCCGAGATGTTAGGTTGGGTTAGGTTAGATTATATCACGTTATAGATGTATATAAAGGTCCCGCGGAGACGTAGAGGCCAACAAGGCAGGAATGTGTTCAAATATTACCGCCGAGATGTTAGATTGGGTTAGGTTAGGTTATATTACGTTATTGATGTATATAAAGGTCCCACGGAGACGTAGAGGCCAACAAGCCAGGAATGTGATCAAATATTACCGCCGAGATGTAAGGTTGGGTTAGGTTAGGTTATATTACGTTATTGATGTATATAAAGTTCCCACGGATACGTAGAGGCCAACTCGCCAGGAATGAGGTCATATATACCGCCGAAATGTTAGGTTGGGTTAGGTTAGGTTATATTTCGTTATTGATGTATATGAAGGTCCCACGGAGACGTAGAGGCCAACTCGCCAGGAATGTTGTCAAATACTACCGCCGAGATGATAGGTTGGGTTAGGTTAGGTTATATTACGTTATTGATGTATATAAAGGTCCCACGGAGACGTAGATACCAACAAGCCAGGAATGTGGTCAAATATTACCGCCGAGATGATGGACAGGGTTAGCCTAGCTTATACTATGTTATTGTTGTATATAACGGTCCGACGGAGACGTATAGGCCAACTCGCCACGAATGTTGTCAAATATTACCGCCGAGATGATAGGTTGGGTTAGGTTAGGTTATATTACGTTATTGATGTATATAAAGGTCCCACGGGGACGTAGATGCCAGCAAGCCAGGAATGTGGTCAAATATTACCGCCGAGATGTTATTTTGGGTTAGGATAGGTTATATTACGTTATTGATGTATATAAATGTACCACGGAGACGTAGAGGCCAACTCGCCATGAATGTTTTCAAATATTACCGCCGAGATGTTAGGTTGGGTTAGGTTAGGTTATATTACGTTATTGATGTATATAAAGGTCCCACGGAGACGTAGAGGCCAACTCGCCAGGAATGTTTTCAAATATTGCCGCCGAGATGTTAGGTAGGGTTAGGTTAGGTTATATTACGTTATAGATGTATTTAAAGGTCCCGCGGGGACGTAGAGGCCAGCAAGCCAGGAATGTGATCAAATATTACCGCCGAAATGTTAGGTTGGGTTAGGTTAGGTTATATTACGTTATTGATGTTTATAAAGGACCCACGGAGACGTGGAGGCCAACTCGCCAGGAATGTTGTCAAATATTACCGCCGAGATGATAGGTTGGGTTAGGTTAGGTTATATTACGTTATTGATGTATATAAAGGTCCCACGGAGACGCAGATGCCAGCAAGCCAGGAATGTGGTCAAATATTACCGCCGAGATGTTATTTTAGGTTAGGATAGGTTATATTACGTGATTGATGTATATAAATGTACCACGGAGACGTAGAGGCCAACTCGCCATGAATGTTTTCAAATATTACCGCCGAGATGATAGGTTGGGTTAGGTTAGGTTATATTACGTTATTGATGTATATAAAGGTCCCACGGATACGTAGAGGCCAACTCGCCAGGTATGTTTTCAAATATTACCGCCGAGATGTTAGGTTGGGTTAGGTTAGGTTATATTACGTTATTGATGTATATAAAGGTCCCACGGAGACGTAGAGGCCAACTCGCCAGGTATGTTGTCAAATATTAGCGCCGAGATGATAGGTTGTGTTAGGTTAGGTTATATTTCGTTATTGATGTATATGAAGGTCCCACGGAGACGCAGAGGCCAACAAGCCAGGAATGTGGTCAAATATTACCGCCGAGATGATAGACTGGGTTAGCCTAGCTTATACTATGTTATTGTTGTATATAAAAGTCCGACGGAGACGTAGATGCCAACTCGCCATGAATGTTTTCAAATATTACCGCCGAGATGTTAGGTTGAGTTAGGTTAGGTTATATTACGTTAAGGATGTCTATAAAGGACCCACGGTGACGTAGAGGCCAACTCGCCAGGAATGTTGTCAAATATTATCACCGAGATGTTAGGTTGGGTTAGGTCAGGTTATATTACGTTATTGATGTATATAAAGGTCCCACGGAGACGTAGATGCCAACAAGCCAGGAATGTGGTCAAATATTACCGCCGAGATGTTATTTTGGGTTAGGATAGGTTATATTACGTTATTGATGTATATAAATGTACCACGGAGACGTAGAGGCCAACTCGCCATGAATGTTTTCAAATATTACCGCCGAAATGTTAGGTTGGGTTAGGTTAGGTTATATTACGTTATTGATGTATATAAAGGTCCCACGGATACGTAGAGGCCAACTCGCCAGGTATGTTTTCAAATATTACCGCCGAGATGTTAGGTTGGGTTAGGTTAGGTTATATTACGTTATTGATGTATATAAAGGTCCCACGGAGACGTAGAGGCCAACTCGCCAGGTATGTTGTCAAATATTAGCGCCGAGATGATAGGTTGTGTTAGGTTAGGTTATATTTCGTTATTGATGTATATGAAGGTCCCACGGAGACGCAGAGGCCAACAAGCCAGGAATGTGGTCAAATATTACCGCCGAGATGATAGACTGGGTTAGCCTAGCTTATACTATGTTATTGTTGTATATAAAAGTCCGACGGAGACGTAGAGGCCAACAAGCCAGGAATGTGATCAAATATTACCGCCGAGATGTTAGGTTGGGTTAGGTTAGGTTATATTACGTTATTGATGTATATAAAGGTCCCACGGATACGTAGAGGCCAACTCGACAGGTATGTTTTCAAATATTACCGCCGAGATGTTAGGTTGGGTTAGGTTAGGTTATATTACGTTGAGATTAGAAGAGAAGCGAGACGCTTCACTTTCTCTAAATGGAAGGAGAAACTCGCACCTGCGACCAATCACAGGATCGTGGGAGCGATTCTACCCATCTTGGAAAACTGGGTAGAAAACAGGAGAGGGCAGCTCACCTTCAGAGTGACGCAGGTGCTGACTGGACATGGATGCTTCGGTCAGTACCTCTGCAAGATCGGAAAAGAGGCCACGGCTGAATGTCACCATTGCGGAGACGGAGACGACTCTGCGCAGCACACGTTGGAACGCTGTCCAGCGTGGCAAACGCTGCGCCACGCTCTCGTGGCAGAGATCGGACGGGATCTCTCGCCGACCAGCATCCTGCCGAAGATGCTGGAAGGGGAGAGATACTGGCGAGCCGTTACCTTGTTTTGCGACAAAGTGATGGCTGCGAAGGAAGCCGCCGAGCGCGAAAGAGAGCGCACGCTTTCTGCTCGACGAGCCTTACGTGGTCGGCGTTGTAGACGTTTGCCACGTTCCACTCCAAGGTAGGGGACTCTCGTCCGTCAGGGCGCGAGAGTCGCTCCAAGGTACCCACCGGGGAGCGGAGCTTCGCCGCCGCCGTCCATCTCAAACGCCGCAAGCGGGAGAAGAGGAAGACGACTTCGAAGATTGAAGACAGGCGCAAGAAATTCGACAAAGAGGTACGCGTGAGGAATGCAGGCATTCGCACACAAGCGTAATAGAAAAGATTGCGCAAAGAAAAAGTAAATAAGAAAAAACAGAAAGAGCAGCCGAGCGCCGGCTAGACAGGATTTGGGTCAAGTCTATCCGGCACGCGCTCGACAGAGGAGAGGCAAACGACTGTGGTGGTTGCAGTCGTTGCCAATCTAAAGTATGAACTCGCACGCCAGCTATGAACAGAGAGTTCAAAGAACTCAGACACGAGGCGGGATGCTGGACGCGTTCGAAAGAGTTCCCGGCTACCCGCTACAAGTGTAGGAAGACCACCGCAGGGTTTTAGTCGGTAAGAGTCCGACATAACCGCGGATTTCCCAAAAAATCCACGGTATCCATGAGGATTTCCCTGCGAAAAAAAAAAAAAAAGGTTATATTACGTTATTGATGTATATAAAGGTCCCACGGAGACGTAGAGGCCAACTCGCCAGGTATGTTGTCAAATATTAGCGCCGAGATGATAGACTGGGTTAGCCTAGCTTATACTATGTTATTGTTGTATATAAAAGTCCGACGGAGACGTATAGGCCAACTCGCCAGGAATGTTGTCAAATATTACCGCCGAGATGATAGGTTGGGTTCGGTTAGTTTATATTACGTTATTGATGTATATGAAGTTCAAACCGAGACGTAGAGGCCAACTCGCCAGGAATGTTGTCAAATATTACCGCCGAGATGATAGGTTGGGTTCCGTTAGGTTATATTACGTTATTGATGTATATGAAGGTCAATCCGAGACGTAGAGGCCAACTCGCCAGGAATGTTGTCAAATATAACCGCCGAGATGTTATTTTGGGTTAGGATAGGTTATATTACGTTATTGATGTATATAAAGGTCCCACGGAGACGTAGATGCCAACAAGCCAGGAATGTGTTCAAATATAACCGCCGAGATGTTATTTTGGGTTAGGTTAGGTTATATTACGTTATTGATGTATATAAAGGTCCCACGGAGACGTAGATGCCAACAAGCCAGGAATGTGTTCAAATATTACCGCCGAGATGTTAGATTGGGTTAGGTTAGGTTATATTACGTTATTGATGTATATAAAGGTCCCACGGAGACGTAGAGGCCAACAAGCCAGGAATGTGATCAAATATTACAGCCGAGATGTAAGGTTGGGTTAGGTTAGGTTATATTACGTTATTGATGTATATAAAGGTCCCACGGATACGTAGAGGCCAACTCGCCAGGAATGAGGTCAAATATACCGCCGAAATGTTAGGTTGGGTTAGGTTAGGTTATATTTCGTTATTGATGTATATGAAGGTCCCACGGAGACGTAGAGGCCAACTCGCCAGGAATTTTGTCAAATATAACCGCCGAGATGTTATTTTGGGTTAGGATAGGTTATATTACGTTATTGATGTATATAAAGGTCCCACGTAGACGTAGATGCCAACAAGCCAGGAACGTGGGCAAATATTACCGCCGAGATGCTATTTTGGGTTAGGATAGGTTATATTACGTTATTGATGTATATAAATGTACCACGGAGACGTAGATGCCAACTCGCCATGAATGTTTTCAAATATTATCGCCGAGATGTTAGGTTTGGTTAGGTTAGGTTATATTACGTTATGGATGTCTATAAAGGACCCACGGTGACGTAGAGGCCAACTCGCCAGGAATGTTTTCAAATATTACCGCCGAGATGTTAGGTTGGGTTCGGTTAGGTTATATTACGTTATTGATGTATATAAAGGTCCCACGGAGACGTAGAGGCCAACAAGCCAGGAATGTGATCAAATATTACCGCCGAGATGTAAGGTTGGGTTAGGTTAGGTTATATTACGTTATTGATGTATATAAAGGTCCCACGGATACGTAGAGGCCAACTCGCCAGGAATGAGGTCATATATACCGCCGAAATGTTAGGTTGGGTTAGGTTAGGTTATATTTCGTTATTGATGTATATGAAGGTCCCACGGAGACGTAGATGCCAACAAGCCAGGAATGTGGTCAAATATTACCGCCGAGATGATGGACAGGGTTAGCCTAGCTTATACTATGTTATTGCTGTATACAACGGTCCGACGGAGACGTATAGGCCAACTCGCCAGGAATGTTGTCAAATATTACCGCCGAAATGTTAGGTTGGGTTAGGTTAGGTTATATTACGTTATTGATGTTTATAAAGGACCCACGGAGACGTGGAGGCCAACTCGCAAGGAATGTTGTCAAATATTACCGCCGAGATGATAGGTTGGGTTAGGTTAGGTTATATTACGTTATTGATGTATATAAAGGTCCCACGGAGACGTAGATGCCAGCAAGCCAGGAATGTGGTCAAATATTACCGCCGAGATGTTATTTTGGGTTAGGATAGGTTATATTACGTTATTGATGTATATAAATATACCACGGAGACGTAGATGCCAACTCGCCATGAATGTTTTCAAATATTACCGCCGAGATGTTAGGTTGGGTTAGGTTAGGTTATATTACGTTATTGATGTATATAAAGGTCCCACGGAGACGTAGAGGCCAACTCGCCAGGTATGTTGTCAAATATAAGCGCCGAGATGATAGGTTGTGTTAGGTTAGGTTATATTTCGTTATTGATGTATATGAAGGTCCCACGGAGACGCAGAGGCCAACAAGCCAGGAATGTGGTCAAATATTACCGCCGAGATGATAGAGTGGGTTAGCCTAGCTTATACTATGTTATTGTTGTATATAAAAGTCCGACGGAGACGTATAGGCCAACTCGCCAGGAATGTTTTCAAATATTACCGCCGAGATGTTAGGTTGGGTTAGGTTAGATTATATCACGTTATAGATGTATATAAAGGTCCCGCGGAGACGTAGAGGCCAACAAGGCAGGAATGTGTTCAAATATTACCGCCGAGATGTTAGATTGGATTAGGTTAGGTTATATTACGTTATTGATGTATATAAAGTTCCCACGGAGACGTAGAGGCCAACAAGCCAGGAATGTGATCAAATATTACCGCCGAGAAGTAAGGTTGGGTTAGGTTAGGTTATATTACGTTATTGATGTATATAAAGGTCCCACGGATACGTAGAGGCCAACTCGCCAGGAATGAGGTCATATATACCGCCGAAATGTTAGGTTGGGTTAGGTTAGGTTATATTTCGTTATTGATGTATATGAAGGTGCCACGGAGACGTAGAGGCCAACTCGCCAGGAATGTTGTCAAATATTACCGCCGAGATGATAGGTTGGGTTAGGTTAGGTTATATTACGTTATAGATGTATTTAAAGGTCCCGCGGAGACGTAGAGGCCAGCAAGCCAGGAATGTGATCAAATATTACCGCCGAAATGTTAGGTTGGGTTAGGTTAGGTTATATTACGTTATTGATGTTTATAAAGTACCCACGGAGACGTGGAGGCCAACTCGCCAGGAATGTTGTCAAATATTACCGCCGAGATGATAGGTTGGGTTAGGTTAGGTTATATTACGTTATTGATGTATATAAAGGTCCCACGGAGACGTAGATGCCAGCAAGCCAGGAATGTGGTCAAATATTACCGCCGAAATGTTATTTTGGGTTAGGATAGGTTATATTACGTTATTGATGTATATAAATGTACCACGGAGACGTAGATGCCAACTCGCCATGAATGTTTTCAAATATTACCGCCGAGATGTTAGGTTGGGTTAGGTTAGGTTATATTACGTTATTGATGTATATAAAGGTCCCACGGAGACGTAGAGGCCAACTCGCCAGGAATGTTTTCAAATATTGCCGCCGAGATGTTAGGTAGGGTTAGGTTAGGTTATATTACGTTATAGATGTATTTAAAGGTCCCGCGGAGACGTAGAGGCCAGCAAGCCAGGAATGTGATCAAATATTACCGCCGAAATGTTAGGTTGGGTTAGGTTAGGTTATATTACGTTATTGATGTTTATAAAGGACCCACGGAGACGTGGAGGCCAACTCGCCAGGAATGTTGTCAAATATTACCGCCGAGATGATAGGTTGGGTTAGGTTAGGTTATATTACGTTATTGATGTATATAAAGGTCCCACGGAGACGTAGATGCCAGCAAGCCAGGAATGTGGTCAAATATTACCGCCGAGATGTTATTTTGGGTTAGGATAGGTTATATTACGTTATTGATGTATATAAATGTACCACGGAGACGTAAATGCCAACTCGCCATGAATGTTTTCAAATATTACCGCCGAGATGTTAGGTTGGGTTAGGTTAGGTTATATTACGTTATGGATGTCTATAAAGGACCCACGGTGACGTAGAGCCCAACTCGCCAGGAATGTTGTCAAATATTATCACCGCGATGTTAGGTTGGGTTAGGTCAGGTTATATTACGTTATTGATGTATATAAAGGTCCCACGGAGACGTAGATGCCAACAAGCCAGGAATGTGGTCAAATATTACCGCCGAGATGTTATTTTGGGTTAGGATAGGTTATATTACGTTATTGATGTATATAAATGTACCACGGAGACGTAGAGGCCAACTCGCCATGAATGTTTTCAAATATTACCGCCGAGATGTTAGGTTGGGTTAGGTTAGGTTATATTACGTTATAGATGAATATAAAGGTCCCACGGAGACGTAGAGGCCAACTCGCTAGGAATGTTTTCAAATATTACCGCCGAGATGTTAGGTTGGGTTAGGTTACGTTATATTACGTTATAGATGTATTTAAAGGTCCCGCGGAGACGTAGAGGCCAACAAGCCAGGAATGTGATCAAATATTACCGCCGAGATGTTAGGTTGGGTTAGGTTAGGTTATATTACGTTATTGATGTATATAAAGGTCCCACGGATACGTAGAGGCCAACTCGCCAGGTATGTTTTCAAATATTACCGCCGAGATGTTAGGTTGGGTTAGGTTAGGTTATATTACGTTATTGATGTATATAAAGGTCCCACGGAGACGTAGAGGCCAACTCGCCAGGTATGTTGCAAATAATAGCGCCGAGATGATAGGTTGTGTTAGGTTAGGTTATATTTCGTTATTGATGTATATGAAGGTCCCACGGAGACGCAGAGGCCAACAAGCCAGGAATGTGGTCAAATATTACCGCCGAGATGTAAGGTTGGGTTAGGTTAGGTTATATTACGTTATTGATGTATATAAAGGTCCCACGGATACGTAGAGGCCAACTCGCCAGGAATGAGGTCATATATACCGCCGAAATGTTAGGTTGGGTTAGGTTAGGTCATATGTCGTTATTGATGTATATGAAGGTCCCACGGAGACGTAGAGGCCAACTCGCCAGGAATGTTGTCAAATATTACCGCCGAGATGATAGGTTGAGTTAGGTTAGGTTATATTACGTTATTGATGTATATAAAGGTCCCACGGAGACGTAGATGCCAGCAAGCCAGGAATGTGGTCAAATATTACCGCCGAGATGTTATTTTGGGTTAGGATAGGTTATATTACGTTATTGATGTATATAAATGTACCACGGAGACGTAGATGCCAACTCGCCATGAATGTTTTCAAATATTACCGCCGAGATGCTATTTTGGGATAGGATAGGTTATATTACGTTATTGATGTATATAAATGTACCACGGAGACGTAGATGCCAACTCGCCATGAATGTTTTCAAATATTATCGCCGAGATGTTAGGTTTGGTTAGGTTAGGTTATATTACGTTATGGATGTCTATAAAGGACCCACGGTGACGTAGAGGCCAACTCGCAAGGAATGTTGTCAAATATTACCGCCGAGATGATAGGTTGGGTTAGGTTAGGTTATATTACGTTATTGATGTATATAAAGGTCCCACGGAGACGTAGATGCCAGCAAGCCAGGAATGTGGTCAAATATTACCGCCGAGATGTTATTTTGGGTTAGGATAGGTTATATTACGTTATTGATGTATATAAATGTACCACGGAGACGTAGATGCCAACTCGCCATGAATGTTTTCAAATATTACCGCCGAGATGTTAGGTTGGGTTAGGTTAGGTTATATTACGTTATGGATGTCTATAAAGGACCCACGGTGACGTAGAGCCCAACTCGCCAGGAATGTTGTCAAATATTATCACCGCGATGTTAGGTTGGGTTAGGTCAGGTTATATTACGTTATTGATGTATATAAAGGTCCCACGGAGACGTAGATGCCAACAAGCCAGGAATGTGGTCAAATATTACCGCCGAGATGTTATTTTGGGTTAGGATAGGTTATATTACGTTATTGATGTATATAAATGTACCACGGAGACGTAGAGGCCAACTCGCCATGAATGTTTTCAAATATTACCGCCGAGATGTTAGGTTGGGTTAGGTTAGGTTATATTACGTTATAGATGAATATAAAGGTCCCACGGAGACGTAGAGGCCAACTCGCTAGGAATGTTTTCAAATATTACCGCCGAGATGTTAGGTTGGGTTAGGTTACGTTATATTACGTTATAGATGTATTTAAAGGTCCCGCGGAGACGTAGAGGCCAACAAGCCAGGAATGTGATCAAATATTACCGCCGAGATGTTAGGTTGGGTTAGGTTAGGTTATATTACGTTATTGATGTATATAAAGGTCCCACGGATACGTAGAGGCCAACTCGCCAGGTATGTTTTCAAATATTACCGCCGAGATGTTAGGTTGGGTTAGGTTAGGTTATATTACGTTATTGATGTATATAAAGGTCCCACGGAGACGTAGAGGCCAACTCGCCAGGTATGTTGCAAATAATAGCGCCGAGATGATAGGTTGTGTTAGGTTAGGTTATATTTCGTTATTGATGTATATGAAGGTCCCACGGAGACGCAGAGGCCAACAAGCCAGGAATGTGGTCAAATATTACCGCCGAGATGTAAGGTTGGGTTAGGTTAGGTTATATTACGTTATTGATGTATATAAAGGTCCCACGGATACGTAGAGGCCAACTCGCCAGGAATGAGGTCATATATACCGCCGAAATGTTAGGTTGGGTTAGGTTAGGTCATATGTCGTTATTGATGTATATGAAGGTCCCACGGAGACGTAGAGGCCAACTCGCCAGGAATGTTGTCAAATATTACCGCCGAGATGATAGGTTGAGTTAGGTTAGGTTATATTACGTTATTGATGTATATAAAGGTCCCACGGAGACGTAGATGCCAGCAAGCCAGGAATGTGGTCAAATATTACCGCCGAGATGTTATTTTGGGTTAGGATAGGTTATATTACGTTATTGATGTATATAAATGTACCACGGAGACGTAGATGCCAACTCGCCATGAATGTTTTCAAATATTACCGCCGAGATGCTATTTTGGGATAGGATAGGTTATATTACGTTATTGATGTATATAAATGTACCACGGAGACGTAGATGCCAACTCGCCATGAATGTTTTCAAATATTATCGCCGAGATGTTAGGTTTGGTTAGGTTAGGTTATATTACGTTATGGATGTCTATAAAGGACCCACGGTGACGTAGAGGCCAACTCGCAAGGAATGTTGTCAAATATTACCGCCGAGATGATAGGTTGGGTTAGGTTAGGTTATATTACGTTATTGATGTATATAAAGGTCCCACGGAGACGTAGATGCCAGCAAGCCAGGAATGTGGTCAAATATTACCGCCGAGATGTTATTTTGGGTTAGGATAGGTTATATTACGTTATTGATGTATATAAATGTACCACGGAGACGTAGATGCCAACTCGCCATGAATGTTTTCAAATATTACCGCCGAGATGTTAGGTTGGGTTAGGTTAGGTTATATTACGTTATGGATGTCTATAAAGGACCCACGGTGACGTAGAGGCCAACTCGCCAGGAATGTTGTCAAATATTATCACCGCGATGTTAGGTTGGGTTATGTCAGGTTATATTACGTTATTGATGTATATAAAGGTCCCACGGAGACGTAGAGGCCAACTCGCCAGGTATGTTGTCAAATATTAGCGCCGAGATGATAGGTTGTGTTAGGTTAGGTTATATTTCGTTATTGATGTATATGAAGGTCCCACGGAGACGCAGAGGCCAACAAGCCAGGAATGTGGTCAAATATTACCGCCGAGATGATAGACTGGGTTAGCCTAGCTTATACTATGTTATTGTTGTATATAAAAGTCCGACGGAGACGTATAGCCCAACTCGCCAGGAATGTTGTCAAATATTACCGCCGAGATGATAGGTTGGGTTCGGTTAGTTTATATTACGTTATTGATGTATATGAAGGTCAAACCGAGACGTAGAGGCCAACTCGCCAGGAATGTTGTCAAATATTACCGCCGAGATGACAGGTTGGGTTCGGTTAGGTTATATTACGTTATTGATGTATATGAAGGTCAAACCGAGACGTAGAGGCCAACTCGCCAGGAATGTTGTCAAATATAACCGCCGAGATGTTATTTTGGGTTAGGATAGGTTATATTACGTTATTGATGTATATAAAGGTCCCACGGAGACGTAGATGCCAACAAGCCAGGAATGTGTTCAAATATTACCGCCGAGATGTTAGATTGGGTTAGGTTAGGTTATATTACGTTATTGATGTATATAAAGGTCCCACGGAGACGTAGAGGCCAACAAGCCAGGAATGTGATCAAATATTACAGCCGAGATGTAAGGTTGGGTTAGGTTAGGTTATATTACGTTATTGATGTATATAAAGGTCCCACGGATACGTACAGGCCAACTCGCCAGGAATGAGGTCAAATATACCGCCGAAATGTTAGGTTGGGTTAGGTTAGGTTATATTTCGTTATTGATGTATATGAAGGTCCCACGGAGACGTAGAGGCCAACTCGCCAGGAATGTTGTCAAGTATAACCGCCGAGATGTTATTTTGGGTTAGGATAGGTTATATTACGTTATTGATGTATATAAAGGTCCCACGGAGACGTAGATGCCAACAAGCCAGGAACGTGGGCAAATATTATCGCCGAGATGCTATTTTGGGTTAGGATAGGTTATATTACGTTATTGATGTATATAAATGTACCACGGAGACGTAAATGCCAACTCGCCATGAATGTTTTCAAATATTACCGCCGAGATGTTAGGTTGGGTTAGGTTAGGTTATATTACGTTATGGATGTCTATAAAGGACCCACGGTGACGTAGAGGCCAACTCGCCAGGAATGTTTTCAAATATTACCGCCGAGATGTTAGGTTGGGTTAGGTTAGATTATATCACGTTATAGATGTATATAAAGGTCCCGCGGAGACGTAGAGGCCAACAAGGCAGGAATGTGTTCAAATATTACCGCCGAGATGTTAGATTGGGTTAGGTTAGGTTATATTACGTTATTGATGTATATAAAGGTCCCACGGAGACGTAGAGGCCAACAAGCCAGGAATGTGATCAAATATTACCGCCGAGATGTAAGGTTGGGTTAGGTTAGGTTATATTACGTTATTGATGTATATAAAGGTCCCACGGATACGTAGAGGCCAACTCGCCAGGAATGAGGTCATATATACCGCCGAAATGTTAGATTGGGTTAGGTTAGGTTATATTACGTTATTGATGTATATAAAGGTCCCACGGAGACGTAGAGGCCAACAAGCCAGGAATGTGATCAAATATTACCGCCGAGATGTAAGGTTGGGTTAGGTTAGGTTATATTACGTTATTGATGTATATAAAGGTCCCACGGATACGTAGAGGCCAACTCGCCAGGAATGAGGTCATATATACCGCCGAAATGTTAGGTTGGGTTAGGTTAGGTTATATGTCGTTATTGATGTATATGAAGGTCCCACGGAGACGTAGAGGCCAACTCGCCAGGAATGTTGTCAAATATTACCGCCGAGATGATAGGTTGGGTTAGGTTAGGTTATATTACGTTATTGATGTATATAAAGGTCCCACGGAGACGTAGATGCCAGCAAGCCAGGAATTTGGTCAAATATTACCGCCGAGATGTTATTTTGGGTTAGGATAGGTTATATTACGTTATTGATGTATATAAATGTACCACGGAGACGTAGATGCCAACTCGCCATGAATGTTTTCAAATATTACCGCCGAGATGTTAGGTTGGGTTAGGTTAGGTTATATTCCGTTATGGATGTCTATAAAGGACCCACGGTGACGTAGAGGCCAACTCGCCAGGAATGTTGTCAAATATTATCACCGAGATGTTAGGTTGGGTTAGGTCAGGTTATATTACGTTATTGATGTATATAAAGGTCCCACGGAGACGTAGATGCCAACAAGCCAGGAATGTGGTCAAATATTACCGCCGAGATGTTATTTTGGGTTAGGATAGGTTATATTACGTTATTGATGTATATAAATGTACCACGGAGACGTAGAGGCCAACTCGCCATGAATGTTTTCAAATATTACCGCCGAGATGTTAGGTTGGGTTAGGTTACGTTATATTACGTTATTGATGTATATAAAGGTCCCACGGAGACGTAGATGCAAGCAAGCCAGGAATGTGGTCAAATATTACCGCCGAGATGTTATTTTGGGTTAGGATAGGTTATATTACGTTATTGATGTATATAAATGTACCACGGAGACGTAGAGGCCAACTCGCCATGAATGTTTTCAAATATTACCGCCGAGATGTTAGGTTGGGTTAGGTTAGGTTATATTACGTTATTGATGTATATGAAGGGCAAACCGAGACGTAGAGGCCAACTCGCCAGGAATGTTGTCAAGTATAACAGCCGAGATGTTATTTTGGGTTAGGATAGGTTATATTACGTTATTGATGTATATAAAGGTCCCACGGAGACGTAGATGCCAACAAGCCAGGAACGTGGGCAAATATTACCGCCGAGATGCTATTTTGGGTTAGGATAGGTTATACTACGTTATTGATGTATATAAATGTACCACGGAGACGTAGAGGCCAACTCGCCAGGAATGTTTTCAAATATTACCGCCGAGATGTTAGGTTGGGTTAGGTTAGATTATATGAGGTTATAGATGTATATAAAGGTCCCGCGGAGACGTAGAGGCCAACAAGGCAGGAATGTGTTCAAATATTACCGCCGAGATGTAAGGTTGGGTTAGGTTAGGTTATATTACGTTATTGATGTATATAAAGGTCCCACGGATACGTAGAGGCCAACTCGCCAGGAATGAGGTCATATATACCGCCGAAATGTTAGGTTGGGTTAGGTTAGGTTATATTTCGTTATTGATGTATATGATGGTCCCACGGAGACGTAGAGGCCAACTCGCCAGGAATGTTGTCAAATATTACCGCCGAGATGATAGGTTGGGTTAGGTTAGGTTATATTACGTTATAGATGTATATAAAGGTCCCACGGAGACGTAGATGCCAACAAGCCAGGATTGTGGTCAAATATTACCGCCGAGATGATGGACAGGGTTAGCCTAGCTTATACTATGTTATTGTTGTATATAACGGTCCGACGGAGACGTATAGGCCAACTCGCCACGAATGTTGTCAAATATTACCGCCGAGATGATAGGTTGGGTTAGGTTAGGTTATATTACGTTATTGATGTATATAAAGGTCCCACGGAGACGTAGATGCCAGCAAGCCAGGAATGTGGTCAAATATTACCGCCGAGATGTTATTTTGGGTTAGGATAGGTTATATTACGTTATTGATGTATATAAATGTACCACGGAGACGTAGAGGCCAACTCGCCATGAATGTTTTCAAATATTACCGCCGAGATGTTAGATTGGGTTAGGTTAGGTTATATTACGTTATTGATGTATATAAAGGTCCCACGGAGACGTAGAGGCCAACAAGCCAGGAATGTGATCAAATATTACCGCCGATATGTAAGGTTGGGTTAGGTTAGGTTATATTACGTTATTGATGTATATAAAGGTCCCACGGATACGTAGAGGCCAACTCGCCAGGAATGAGGTCATATATACCGCCGAAATGTTAGATTGGGTTAGGTTAGGTTATATTACGTTATTGATGTATATAAAGGTCCCACGGAGACGTAGAGGCCAACAAGCCAGGAATGTGATCAAATATTACCGCCGAGATGTAAGGTTGGGTTAGGTTAGGTTATATTACGTTATTGATGTATATAAAGGTCCCACGGATACGTAGAGGCCAACTCGCCAGGAATGAGGTCATATATACCGCCGAAATGTTAGGTTGGGTTAGGTTAGGTTATATTTCGTTATTGATGTATATGAAGGTCCCACGGAGACGTAGAGGCCAACTCGCCAGGAATGTTGTCAAATATTACCGCCGAGATGATAGGTTGGGTTAGGTTAGGTTATATTACGTTATTGATGTATATAAAGGTCCCACGGAGACGTAGATGCCAGCAAGCCAGGAATGTGGTCAAATATTACCGCCGAGATGTTATTTTGGGTTAGGATAGGTTATATTACGTTATTGATGTATATAAATGTACCACGGAAACGTAGATGCCAACTCGCCATGAATGTTTTCAAATATTACCGCCGAGATGTTAGGTTGGGTTAGGTTAGGTTATATTACGTTATTGATGTATATAAAGGTCCCACGGAGACGTAGATGCCAGCAAGCCAGGAATGTGGTCAAATATTACCGCCGAGATGTTAGGTTGGGTTAGGTTAGGTTATATTACGTTATTGATGTATATGAAGGGCAAACCGAGACGTAGAGGCCAACTCGCCAGGAATGTTGTCAAATATAACAGCCGAGATGTTATTTTGGGTTAGGATAGGTTATATTACGTTATTGATGTATATAAAGGTCCCACGGAGACGTAGATGCCAACATGCCAGGAACGTGGGCAAATATTACCGCCGAGATGCTATTTTGGGTTAGGATAGGTTATATTACGTTATTGATGTATATAAATGTACCACGGAGACGTAGATGCCAACTCGCCATGAATGTTTTCAAATATTACCGCCGAGATGTTAGGTTGGGTTAGGTTAGGTTATATTACGTTATGGATGTCTATAAAGGACCCACGGTGACGTAGAGGCCAACTCGCCAGGAATGTTTTCAAATATTACCGCCGAGATGTTAGGTTGGGTTAGGTTAGATTATATGAGGTTATAGATGTATATAAAGGTCCCGCGGAGACGTAGAGGCCAACAAGGCAGGAATGTGTTCAAATATTACCGCCGAGATGTAAGGTTGGGTTAGGTTAGGTTATATTACGTTATTGATGTATATAAAGGTCCCACGGATACGTAGAGGCCAACTCGCCAGGAATGAGGTCATATATACCGCCGAAATGTTAGGTTGGGTTAGGTTAGGTTATATTTCGTTATTGATGTATATGATGGTCCCACGGAGACGTAGAGGCCAACTCGCCAGGAATGTTGTCAAATATTACCGCCGAGATGATAGGTTGGGTTAGGTTAGGTTATATTACGTTATAGATGTATATAAAGGTCCCACGGAGACGTAGATGCCAACAAGCCAGGATTGTGGTCAAATATTACCGCCGAGATGATGGACAGGGTTAGCCTAGCTTATACTATGTTATTGTTGTATATAACGGTCCGACGGAGACGTATAGGCCAACTCGCCACGAATGTTGTCAAATATTACCGCCGAGATGATAGGTTGGGTTAGGTTAGGTTATATTACGTTATTGATGTATATAAAGGTCCCACGGAGACGTAGATGCCAGCAAGCCAGGAATGTGGTCAAATATTACCGCCGAGATGTTATTTTGGGTTAGGATAGGTTATATTACGTTATTGATGTATATAAATGTACCACGGAGACGTAGAGGCCAACTCGCCATGAATGTTTTCAAATATTACCGCCGAGATGTTAGATTGGGTTAGGTTAGGTTATATTACGTTATTGATGTATATAAAGGTCCCACGGAGACGTAGAGGCCAACAAGCCAGGAATGTGATCAAATATTACCGCCGATATGTAAGGTTGGGTTAGGTTAGGTTATATTACGTTATTGATGTATATAAAGGTCCCACGGATACGTAGAGGCCAACTCGCCAGGAATGAGGTCATATATACCGCCGAAATGTTAGATTGGGTTAGGTTAGGTTATATTACGTTATTGATGTATATAAAGGTCCCACGGAGACGTAGAGGCCAACAAGCCAGGAATGTGATCAAATATTACCGCCGAGATGTAAGGTTGGGTTAGGTTAGGTTATATTACGTTATTGATGTATATAAAGGTCCCACGGATACGTAGAGGCCAACTCGCCAGGAATGAGGTCATATATACCGCCGAAATGTTAGGTTGGGTTAGGTTAGGTTATATTTCGTTATTGATGTATATGAAGGTCCCACGGAGACGTAGAGGCCAACTCGCCAGGAATGTTGTCAAATATTACCGCCGAGATGATAGGTTGGGTTAGGTTAGGTTATATTACGTTATTGATGTATATAAAGGTCCCACGGAGACGTAGATGCCAGCAAGCCAGGAATGTGGTCAAATATTACCGCCGAGATGTTATTTTGGGTTAGGATAGGTTATATTACGTTATTGATGTATATAAATGTACCACGGAGACGTAGATGCCAACTCGCCATGAATGTTTTCAAATATTACCGCCGAGATGTTAGGTTGGGTTAGGTTAGGTTATATTACGTTATTGATGTATATAAAGGTCCCACGGAGACGTAGATGCCAGCAAGCCAGGAATGTGGTCAAATATTACCGCCGAGATGTTAGGTTGGGTTAGGTTAGGTTATATTACGTTATGGATGTCTATAAAGGACCCACGGTGACGTAGAGGCCAACTCGCCAGGAATGTTTTCAAATATTACCGCCGAGATGTTAGGTTGGGTTAGGTTAGATTATATCACGTTATAGATGTATATAAAGGTCCCGCGGAGACGTAGAGGCCAACAAGGCAGGAATGTGTTCAAATATTACCGCCGAGATGTAAGGTTGGGTTAGGTTAGGTTATATTACGTTATTGATGTATATAAAGGTCCCACGGATACGTAGAGGCCAACTCGCCAGGAATGAGGTCATATATACCGCCGAAATGTTAGGTTGGGTTAGGTTAGGTTATATTTCGTTATTGATGTATATGAAGGTCCCACGGAGACGTAGAGGCCAACTCGCCAGGAATGTTGTCAAATATTACCGCCGAGATAATAGGTTGGGTTAGGTTAGGTTATATTACGTTATTGATGTATATAAAGGTCCCACGGAGACGTAGATGCCAACAAGCCAGGAATGTGGTCAAATATTACCGCCGAGATGATGGACAGGGTTAGCCTAGCTTATACTATGTTATTGTTGTATATAACGGTCCGACGGAGACGTATAGGCCAACTCGCCACGAATGTTGTCAAATATTACCGCCGAGATGATAGGTTGGGTTAGGTTAGGTTATATTACGTTATTGATGTATATAAAGGTCCCACGGAGACGTAGATGCCAGCAAGCCAGGAATGTGGTCAAATATTACCGCCGAGATGTTATTTTGGGTTAGCATAGGTTATATTACGTTATTGATGTATATAAATGTACCACGGAGACGTAGAGGCCAACTCGCCATGAATGTTTTCAAATATTACCGCCGAGATGTTAGGTTGGGTTAGGTTAGGTTATATTACGTTATGGATGTCTATAAAGGACCCACGGTGACGTAGAGGCCAACTCGCCAGGAATGTTTTCAAATATTACCGCCGAGATGTTAGGTTGGGTTAGGTTAGATTATATCACGTTATAGATGTATATAAAGGTCCCGCGGAGACGTAGAGGCCAACAAGGCAGGAATGTGTTCAAATATTACCGCCGAGATGTAAGGTTGGGTTAGGTTAGGTTATATTACGTTATTGATGTATATAAAGGTCCCACGGATACGTAGAGGCCAACTCGCCAGGAATGAGGTCATATATACCGCCGAAATGTTAGGTTGGGTTAGGTTAGGTTATATTTCGTTATTGATGTATATGAAGGTCCCACGGAGACGTAGAGGCCAACTCGCCAGGAATGTTGTCAAATATTACCGCCGAGATAATAGGTTGGGTTAGGTTAGGTTATATTACGTTATTGATGTATATAAAGGTCCCACGGAGACGTAGATGCCAACAAGCCAGGAATGTGGTCAAATATTACCGCCGAGATGATGGACAGGGTTAGCCTAGCTTATACTATGTTATTGTTGTATATAACGGTCCGACGGAGACGTATAGGCCAACTCGCCACGAATGTTGTCAAATATTACCGCCGAGATGATAGGTTGGGTTAGGTTAGGTTATATTACGTTATTGATGTATATAAAGGTCCCACGGAGACGTAGATGCCAGCAAGCCAGGAATGTGGTCAAATATTACCGCCGAGATGTTATTTTGGGTTAGGATAGGTTATATTACGTTATTGATGTATATAAATGTACCACGGAGACGTAGAGGCCAACTCGCCATGAATGTTTTCAAATATTACCGCCGAGATGTTAGGTTGGGTTAGGTTAGGTTATATTACGTTATTGATGTATATAAAGGTCCCACGGAGACGTAGAGGCCAACTCGACAGGAATGTTTTCAAATATTGCCGCCGAGATGTTAGGTAGGGTTAGGTTAGGTTATATTACGTTAAAGATGTATTTAAAGGTCCCGCGGGGACGTAGAGGCCAACTCGCCAGGAATGTTGTCAAATATTACCGCCGAAATGTTAGGTTGGGTTAGGTTAGGTTATATTACGTTATTGATGTTTATAAAGGACCCACGGAGACGTGGAGGCCAACTCGCCAGGAATGTTGTCAAATATTACCGCCGAGATGATAGGTTGGGTTAGGTTAGGTTATATTACGTTATTGATGTATATAAAGGTCCCACGGAGACGTAGAGGCCAACAAGCCAGGAATGTGATCAAATATTACCGCCGAGATGTAAGGTTGGGTTAGGTTAGGTTATATTACGTTATTGATGTATATAAAGGTCCCACGGATACGTAGAGGCCAACTCGCCAGGAATGAGGTCATATATACCGCCGAAATGTTAGGTTGGGTTAGGTTAGGTTATATTTCGTTATTGATGTATATGAAGGTCCCACGGAGACGTAGAGGCCAACTCGCCAGGAATGTTGTCAAATATTACCGCCGAGATGATAGGTTGGGTTAGGTTAGGTTATATTACGTTATTGATGTATATAAAGGTCCCACGGAGACGTAGATGCCAGCAAGCCAGGAATGTGGTCAAATATTACCGCCGAGATGTTATTTTGGGTTAGGATAGGTTATATTACGTTATTGATGTATATAAATGTACCACGGAGACGTAGATGCCAACTCGCCATGAATGTTTTCAAATATTACCGCCGAGATGTTAGGTTGGGTTAGGTTAGGTTATATTACGTTATTGATGTATATAAAGGTCCCACGGAGACGTAGATGCCAGCAAGCCAGGAATGTGGTCAAATATTACCGCCGAGATGTTAGGTTGGGTTAGGTTAGGTTATATTACGTTATTGATGTATATGAAGGGCAAACCGAGACGTAGAGGCCAACTCGCCAGGAATGTTGTCAAATATAACAGCCGAGATGTTATTTTGGGTTAGGATAGGTTATATTACGTTATTGATGTATATAAAGGTCCCACGGAGACGTAGATGCCAACATGCCAGGAACGTGGGCAAATATTACCGCCGAGATGCTATTTTGGGTTAGGATAGGTTATATTACGTTATTGATGTATATAAATGTACCACGGAGACGTAGATGCCAACTCGCCATGAATGTTTTCAAATATTACCGCCGAGATGTTAGGTTGGGTTAGGTTAGGTTATATTACGTTATGGATGTCTATAAAGGACCCACGGTGACGTAGAGGCCAACTCGCCAGGAATGTTTTCAAATATTACCGCCGAGATGTTAGGTTGGGTTAGGTTAGATTATATCACGTTATAGATGTATATAAAGGTCCCGCGGAGACGTAGAGGCCAACAAGGCAGGAATGTGTTCAAATATTACCGCCGAGATGTAAGGTTGGGTTAGGTTAGGTTATATTACGTTATTGATGTATATAAAGGTCCCACGGATACGTAGAGGCCAACTCGCCAGGAATGAGGTCATATATACCGCCGAAATGTTAGGTTGGGTTAGGTTAGGTTATATTTCGTTATTGATGTATATGAAGGTCCCACGGAGACGTAGAGGCCAACTCGCCAGGAATGTTGTCAAATATTACCGCCGAGATAATAGGTTGGGTTAGGTTAGGTTATATTACGTTATTGATGTATATAAAGGTCCCACGGAGACGTAGATGCCAACAAGCCAGGAATGTGGTCAAATATTACCGCCGAGATGATGGACAGGGTTAGCCTAGCTTATACTATGTTATTGTTGTATATAACGGTCCGACGGAGACGTATAGGCCAACTCGCCACGAATGTTGTCAAATATTACCGCCGAGATGATAGGTTGGGTTAGGTTAGGTTATATTACGTTATTGATGTATATAAAGGTCCCACGGAGACGTAGATGCCAGCAAGCCAGGAATGTGGTCAAATATTACCGCCGAGATGTTATTTTGGGTTAGCATAGGTTATATTACGTTATTGATGTATATAAATGTACCACGGAGACGTAGAGGCCAACTCGCCATGAATGTTTTCAAATATTACCGCCGAGATGTTAGGTTGGGTTAGGTTAGGTTATATTACGTTATGGATGTCTATAAAGGACCCACGGTGACGTAGAGGCCAACTCGCCAGGAATGTTTTCAAATATTACCGCCGAGATGTTAGGTTGGGTTAGGTTAGATTATATCACGTTATAGATGTATATAAAGGTCCCGCGGAGACGTAGAGGCCAACAAGGCAGGAATGTGTTCAAATATTACCGCCGAGATGTAAGGTTGGGTTAGGTTAGGTTATATTACGTTATTGATGTATATAAAGGTCCCACGGATACGTAGAGGCCAACTCGCCAGGAATGAGGTCATATATACCGCCGAAATGTTAGGTTGGGTTAGGTTAGGTTATATTTCGTTATTGATGTATATGAAGGTCCCACGGAGACGTAGAGGCCAACTCGCCAGGAATGTTGTCAAATATTACCGCCGAGATAATAGGTTGGGTTAGGTTAGGTTATATTACGTTATTGATGTATATAAAGGTCCCACGGAGACGTAGATGCCAACAAGCCAGGAATGTGGTCAAATATTACCGCCGAGATGATGGACAGGGTTAGCCTAGCTTATACTATGTTATTGTTGTATATAACGGTCCGACGGAGACGTATAGGCCAACTCGCCACGAATGTTGTCAAATATTACCGCCGAGATGATAGGTTGGGTTAGGTTAGGTTATATTACGTTATTGATGTATATAAAGGTCCCACGGAGACGTAGATGCCAGCAAGCCAGGAATGTGGTCAAATATTACCGCCGAGATGTTATTTTGGGTTAGGATAGGTTATATTACGTTATTGATGTATATAAATGTACCACGGAGACGTAGAGGCCAACTCGCCATGAATGTTTTCAAATATTACCGCCGAGATGTTAGGTTGGGTTAGGTTAGGTTATATTACGTTATTGATGTATATAAAGGTCCCACGGAGACGTAGAGGCCAACTCGACAGGAATGTTTTCAAATATTGCCGCCGAGATGTTAGGTAGGGTTAGGTTAGGTTATATTACGTTAAAGATGTATTTAAAGGTCCCGCGGGGACGTAGAGGCCAACTCGCCAGGAATGTTGTCAAATATTACCGCCGAAATGTTAGGTTGGGTTAGGTTAGGTTATATTACGTTATTGATGTTTATAAAGGACCCACGGAGACGTGGAGGCCAACTCGCCAGGAATGTTGTCAAATATTACCGCCGAGATGATAGGTTGGGTTAGGTTAGGTTATATTACGTTATTGATGTATATAAAGGTCCCACGGAGACGTAGAGGCCAACAAGCCAGGAATGTGATCAAATATTACCGCCGAGATGTAAGGTTGGGTTAGGTTAGGTTATATTACGTTATTGATGTATATAAAGGTCCCACGGATACGTAGAGGCCAACTCGCCAGGAATGAGGTCATATATACCGCCGAAATGTTAGATTGGGTTAGGTTAGGTTATATTACGTTATTGATGTATATAAAGGTCCCACGGAGACGTAGAGGCCAACAAGCCAGGAATGTGATCAAATATTACCGCCGAGATGTAAGGTTGGGTTAGGTTAGGTTATATTACGTTATAGATGTATTTAAAGGTCCCGCGGGGACGTAGAGGCCAACTCGCCAGGAATGTTGTCAAATATTACCGCCGAAATGTTAGGTTGGCTTAGGTTAGGTTATATTACGTTATTGATGTTTATCAAGGACCCACGGAGACGTGGAGGCCAACTCGCCAGGAATGTTGTCAAATATTACCGCCGAGATGTTAGGTTGGGTTAGGTTAGGTTATATTACGTTATTGATGTATATAAAGGTCCCACGGATACGTAGAGACCAACTCGCCAGGTATGTTTTCAAATATTACCGCCGAGATGTTAGGTTGGGTTAGGTTAGGTTATATTACGTTATTGATGTATATAAAGGTCCCACGGAGACGTAGAGGCCAACTCGCCAGGTATGTTGTCAAATATTAGCGCCGAGATGATAGGTTGTGTTAGGTTAGGTTATATTTCGTTATTGATGTATATGAAGGTCCCACGGAGACGCAGAGGCCAACAAGCCAGGAATGTGGTCAAATATTACCGCCGAGATGATAGAGTGGGTTAGCCTAGCTTATACTATGTTATTGTTGTATATAAAAGTCCGACGGAGACGTATAGGCCAACTCGCCAGGAATGTTGTCAAATATTACCGCCGAGATGATAGGTTGGGTTCGGTTAGTTTATATTACGTTATTGATGTATATGAAGGTCAAACCGAGACGTAGAGGCCAACTCGCCAGGAATGTTGTCAAATATTACCGCCGAGATGATAGGTTGGGTTCGGTTAGGTTATATTACGTTATTGATGTATATGAAGGTCAAACCGAGACGTAGAGGCCAGCTCGCCAGGAATGTTGTCAAATATAACCGCCGAGATGTTATTTTGGGTTAGAATAGGTTATATTACGTTATTGATGTATATAAAGGTCCCACGGAGACGTAGATGCCAACAAGCCAGGAATGTGTTCAAATATTACCGCCGAGATGTTAGATTGGGTTAGGTTAGGTTATATTACGTTATTGATGTATATAAAGGTCCCACGGAGACGTAGAGGCCAACAAGCCAGGAATGTGATCAAATATTACAGCCGAGATGTAAGGTTGGGTTAGGTTAGGTTATATTACGTTATTGATGTATATAAAGGTCCCACGGATACGTACAGGCCAACTCGCCAGGAATGAGGTCAAATATACCGCCGAAATGTTAGGTTGGGTTAGGTTAGGTTATATTTCGTTATTGATGTATATGAAGGTCCCACGGAGACGTAGAGGCCAACTCGCCAGGAATGTTGTCAAGTATAACCGCCGAGATGTTATTTTGGGTTAGGATAGGTTATATTACGTTATTGATGTATATAAAGGTCCCACGGAGACGTAGATGCCAACAAGCCAGGAACGTGGGCAAATATTATCGCCGAGATGCTATTTTGGGTTAGGATAGGTTATATTACGTTATTGATGTATATAAATGTACCACGGAGACGTAAATGCCAACTCGCCATGAATGTTTTCAAATATTACCGCCGAGATGTTAGGTTGGGTTAGGTTAGGTTATATTACGTTATGGATGTCTATAAAGGACCCACGGTGACGTAGAGGCCAACTCGCCAGGAATGTTTTCAAATATTACCGCCGAGATGTTAGGTTGGGTTAGGTTAGATTATATCACGTTATAGATGTATATAAAGGTCCCGCGGAGACGTAGAGGCCAACAAGGCAGGAATGTGTTCAAATATTACCGCCGAGATGTTAGATTGGGTTAGGTTAGGTTATATTACGTTATTGATGTATATAAAGGTCCCACGGAGACGTAGAGGCCAACAAGCCAGGAATGTGATCAAATATTACCGCCGAGATGTAAGGTTGGGTTAGGTTAGGTTATATTACGTTATTGATGTATATAAAGGTCCCACGGATACGTAGAGGCCAACTCGCCAGGAATGAGGTCATATATACCGCCGAAATGTTAGATTGGGTTAGGTTAGGTTATATTACGTTACTGATGTATATAAAGGTCCCACGGAGACGTAGAGGCCAACAAGCCAGGAATGTGATCAAATATTACCGCCGAGATGTAAGGTTGGGTTAGGTTAGGTTATATTACGTTATTGATGTATATAAAGGTCCCACGGATACGTAGAGGCCAACTCGCCAGGAATGAGGTCATATATACCGCCGAAATGTTAGGTTGGGTTAGGTTAGGTTATATGTCGTTATTGATGTATATGAAGGTCCCACGGAGACGTAGAGGCCAACTCGCCAGGAATGTTGTCAAATATTACCGCCGAGATGATAGGTTGGGTTAGGTTAGGTTATATTACGTTATTGATGTATATAAAGGTCCCACGGAGACGTAGATGCCAGCAAGCCAGGAATGTGGTCAAATATTACCGCCGAGATGTTATTTTGGGTTAGGATAGGTTATATTACGTTATTGATGTATATAAATGTACCACGGAGACGTAGATGCCAACTCGCCATGAATGTTTTCAAATATTACCGCCGAGATGTTAGGTTGGGTTAGGTTAGGTTATATTCCGTTATGGATGTCTATAAAGGACCCACGGTGACGTAGAGGCCAACTCGCCAGGAATGTTTTCAAATATTATCACCGAGATGTTAGGTTGGGTTAGGTCAGGTTATATTACGTTATTGATGTATATAAAGGTCCCACGGAGACGTAGATGCCAACAAGCCAGGAATGTGGTCAAATATTACCGCCGAGATGTTATTTTGGGTTAGGATAGGTTATATTACGTTATTGATGTATATAAATGTACCACGGAGACGTAGAGGCCAACTCGCCATGAATGTTTTCAAATATTACCGCCGAGATGTTAGGTTGGGTTAGGTTAGGTTATATTACGTTATTGATGTATATAAAGGTCCCACGGAGACGTAGATGCAAGCAAGCCAGGAATGTGGTCAAATATTACCGCCGAGATGTTATTTTGGGTTAGGATAGGTTATATTACGTTATTGATGTATATAAATGTACCACGGGGACGTAGAGGCCAACTCGCCATCAATGTTTTCAAATATTACCGCCGAGATGTTAGGTTGGGTTAGGTTAGGTTATATTACGTTATTGATGTATATGAAGGGCAAACCGAGACGTAGAGGCCAACTCGCCAGGAATGTTGTCAAGTATAACAGCCGAGATGTTATTTTGGGTTAGGATAGGTTATATTACGTTATTGATGTATATAAAGGTCCCACGGAGACGTAGATGCCAACAAGCCAGGAACGTGGGCAAATATTACCGCCGAGATGCTATTTTGGGTTAGGATAGGTTATACTACGTTATTGATGTATATAAATGTACCACGGAGACGTAGAGGCCAACTCGCCAGGAATGTTTTCAAATATTACCGCCGAGATGTTAGGTTGGGTTAGGTTAGATTATATGAGGTTATAGATGTATATAAAGGTCCCGCGGAGACGTAGAGGCCAACAAGGCAGGAATGTGTTCAAATATTACCGCCGAGATGTAAGGTTGGGTTAGGTTAGGTTATATTACGTTATTGATGTATATAAAGGTCCCACGGATACGTAGAGGCCAACTCGCCAGGAATGAGGTCATATATACCGCCGAAATGTTAGGTTGGGTTAGGTTAGGTTATATTTCGTTATTGATGTATATGATGGTCCCACGGAGACGTAGAGGCCAACTCGCCAGGAATGTTGTCAAATATTACCGCCGAGATGATAGGTTGGGTTAGGTTAGGTTATATTACGTTATTGATGTATATAAAGGTCCCACGGAGACGTAGATGCCAACAAGCCAGGATTGTGGTCAAATATTACCGCCGAGATGATGGACAGGGTTAGCCTAGCTTATACTATGTTATTGTTGTATATAACGGTCCGACGGAGACGTATAGGCCAACTCGCCACGAATGTTGTCAAATATTACCGCCGAGATGATAGGTTGGGTTAGGTTAGGTTATATTACGTTATTGATGTATATAAAGGTCCCACGGAGACGTAGATGCCAGCAAGCCAGGAATGTGGTCAAATATTACCGCCGAGATGTTATTTTGGGTTAGGATAGGTTATATTACGTTATTGATGTATATAAATGTACCACGGAGACGTAGAGGCCAACTCGCCATGAATGTTTTCAAATATTACCGCCGAGACGTTAGATTGGGTTAGGTTAGGTTATATTACGTTATTGATGTATATAAAGGTCCCACGGAGACGTAGAGGCCAACAAGCCAGGAATGTGATCAAATATTACCGCCGAGATGTAAGGTTGGGTTAGGTTAGGTTATATTACGTTATTGATGTATATAAAGGTCCCACGGATACGTAGAGGCCAACTCGCCAGGAATGAGGTCATATATACCGCCGAAATGTTAGGTTGGGTTAGGTTAGGTTATATTTCGTTATTGATGTATATGAAGGTCCCACGGAGACGTAGAGGCCAACTCGCCAGGAATGTTGTCAAATATTACCGCCGAGATGATAGGTTGGGTTAGGTTAGGTTATATTACGTTATTGATGTATATAAAGGTCCCACGGAGACGTAGATGCCAGCAAGCCAGGAATGTGGTCAAATATTACCGCCGAGATGTTATTTTGGGTTAGGATAGGTTATATTACGTTATTGATGTATATAAATGTACCACGGAGACGTAGATGCCAACTCGCCATGAATGTTTTCAAATATTACCGCCGAGATGTTAGGTTGGGTTAGGTTAGGTTATATTACGTTATTGATGTATATAAAGGTCCCACGGAGACGTAGATGCCAGCAAGCCAGGAATGTGGTCAAATATTACCGCCGAGATGTTATTTTGGGTTAGGATAGGTTATATTACGTTATTGATGTATATAAATGTACCACGGAGACGTAGAGGCCAACTCGCCATGAATGTTTTCAAATATTACCGCCGAGATGTTAGGTTGGGTTAGGTTAGGTTATATTACGTTATTGATGTATATAAAGGTCCCACGGAGACGTAGAGGCCAACTCGACAGGAATGTTTTCAAATATTGCCGCCGAGATGTTAGGTAGGGTTAGGTTAGGTTATATTACGTTATTGATGTATATAAAGGTCCCACGGAGACGTAGATGCCAACATGCCAGGAACGTGGGCAAATATTACCGCCGAGATGCTATTTTGGGTTAGGATAGGTTATATTACGTTATTGATGTATATAAATGTACCACGGAGACGTAGAGGCCAACTCGCCATGAATGTTTTCAAATATTACCGCCGAGATGTTAGATTGGGTTAGGTTAGGTTATATTACGTTATTGATGTATATAAAGGTCCCACGGAGACGTAGAGGCCAACAAGCCAGGAATGTGATCAAATATTACCGCCGAGATGTAAGGTTGGGTTAGGTTAGGTTATATTACGTTATTGATGTATATAAAGGTCCCACGGATACGTAGAGGCCAACTCGCCAGGAATGAGGTCATATATACCGCCGAAATGTTAGATTGGGTTAGGTTAGGTTATATTACGTTATTGATGTATATAAAGGTCCCACGAAGACGTAGAGGCCAACAAGCCAGGAATGTGATCAAATATTACCGCCGAGATGTAAGGTTGGGTTAGGTTAGGTTATATTACGTTATTGATGTATATAAAGGTCCCACGGATACGTAGAGGCCAACTCGCCAGGAATGAGGTCATATATACCGCCGAAATGTTAGGTTGGGTTAGGTTAGGTTATATTTGGTTATTGATGTATATGAAGGTCCCACGGAGACGTAGAGGCCAACTCGCCAGGAATGTTGTCAAATATTACCGCCGAGATGATAGGTTGGGTTAGGTTAGGTTATATTACGTTATTGATGTATATAAAGGTCCCACGGAGACGTAGATGCCAGCAAGCCAGGAATGTGGTCAAATATTACCGCCGAGATGTTATTTTGGGTTAGGATAGGTTATATTACGTTATTGATGTATATAAATGTACCACGGAGACGTAGATGCCAACTCGCCATGAATGTTTTCAAATATTACCGCCGAGATGTTAGGTTGGGTTAGGTTAGGTTATATTACGTTATTGATGTATATAAAGGTCCCACGGAGACGTAGAGGCCAACAAGCCAGGAATGTGATCAAATATTACCGCCGAGATGTAAGGTTGGGTTAGGTTAGGTTATATTACGTTATTGATGTATATAAAGGTCCCACGGATACGTAGAGGCCAACTCGCCAGGAATGAGGTCATATATACCGCCGAAATGTTAGATTGGGTTAGGTTAGGTTATATTACGTTATTGATGTATATAAAGGTCCCACGGAGACGTAGAGGCCAACAAGCCAGGAATGTGATCAAATATTACCGCCGAGATGTAAGGTTGGGTTAGGTTAGGTTATATTACGTTATTGATGTATATAAAGGTCCCACGGATACGTAGAGGCCAACTCGCCAGGAATGAGGTCATATATACCGCCGAAATGTTAGGTTGGGTTAGGTTAGGTTATATTTGGTTATTGATGTATATGAAGGTCCCACGGAGACGTAGAGGCCAACTCGCCAGGAATGTTGTCAAATATTACCGCCGAGATGATAGGTTGGGTTAGGTTAGGTTATATTACGTTATTGATGTATATAAAGGTCCCACGGAGACGTAGATGCCAGCAAGCCAGGAATGTGGTCAAATATTACCGCCGAGATGTTATTTTGGGTTAGGATAGGTTATATTACGTTATTGATGTATATAAATGTACCACGGAGACGTAGATGCCAACTCGCCATGAATGTTTTCAAATATTACCGCCGAGATGTTAGGTTGGGTTAGGTTAGGTTATATTACGTTATTGATGTATATAAAGGTCCCACGGAGACGTAGATGCCAGCAAGCCAGGAATGTGGTCAAATATTACCGCCGAGATGTTATTTTGGGTTAGGATAGGTTATATTACGTTATTGATGTATATAAATGTACCACGGAGACGTAGAGGCCAACTCGCCATGAATGTTTTCAAATATTACCGCCGAGATGTTAGGTTGGGTTAGGTTAGGTTATATTACGTTATTGATGTATATAAAGGTCCCACGGAGACGTAGAGGCCAACTCGACAGGAATGTTTTCAAATATTGCCGCCGAGATGTTAGGTAGGGTTAGGTTAGGTTATATTACGTTATTGATGTATATAAAGGTCCCACGGAGACGTAGATGCCAACATGCCAGGAACGTGGGCAAATATTACCGCCGAGATGCTATTTTGGGTTAGGATAGGTTATATTACGTTATTGATGTATATAAATGTACCACGGAGACGTAGATGCCAACTCGCCATGAATGTTTTCAAATATTACCGCCGAGATGTTAGGTTGGGTTAGGTTAGGTTATATTACGTTATGGATGTCTATAAAGGACCCACGGTGATGTAGAGGCCAACTCGCCAGGAATGTTTTCAAATATTACCGCCGAGATGTTAGGTTGGGTTAGGTTAGATTATATCACGTTATAGATGTATATAAAGGTCCCGCGGAGACGTAGAGGCCAACAAGGCAGGAATGTGTTCAAATATTACCGCCGAGATGTAAGGTTGGGTTAGGTTAGGTTATATTACGTTATTGATGTATATAAAGGTCCCACGGATACGTAGAGGCCAACTCGCCAGGAATGAGGTCATATATACCGCCGAAATGTTAGGTTGGGTTAGGTTAGGTTATATTTCGTTATTGATGTATATGAAGGTCCCACGGAGACGTAGAGGCCAACTCGCCAGGAATGTTGTCAAATATTACCGCCGAGATAATAGGTTGGGTTAGGTTAGGTTATATTACGTTATTGATGTATATAAAGGTCCCACGGAGACGTAGATGCCAACAAGCCAGGAATGTGGTCAAATATTACCGCCGAGATGATGGACAGGGTTAGCCTAGCTTATACTATGTTATTGTTGTATATAACGGTCCGACGGAGACGTATAGGCCAACTCGCCACGAATGTTGTCAAATATTACCGCCGAGATGATAGGTTGGGTTAGGTTAGGTTATATTACGTTATTGATGTATATAAAGGTCCCACGGAGACGTAGATGCCAGCAAGCCAGGAATGTGGTCAAATATTACCGCCGAGATGTTATTTTGGGTTAGGATAGGTTATATTACGTTATTGATGTATATAAATGTACCACGGAGACGTAGAGGCCAACTCGCCATGAATGTTTTCAAATATTACCGCCGAGATGTTAGGTTGGGTTAGGTTAGGTTATATTACGTTATTGATGTATATAAAGGTCCCACGGAGACGTAGAGGCCAACTCGACAGGAATGTTTTCAAATATTGCCGCCGAGATGTTAGGTAGGGTTAGGTTAGGTTATATTACGTTAAAGATGTATTTAAAGGTCCCGCGGGGACGTAGAGGCCAACTCGCCAGGAATGTTTTCAAATATTACCGCCGAAATGTTAGGTTGGGTTAGGTTAGGTTATATTACGTTATTGATGTTTATAAAGGACCCACGGTGACGTAGAGGCCAACTCGCCAGGAATGTTGTCAAATATTATCACCGAGATGTTAGGTTGGGTTAGGTCAGGTTATATTACGTTATTGATGTATATAAAGGTCCCACGGAGACGTAGATGCCAACAAGCCAGGAATGTGGTCAAATATTACCGCCGAGATGTTATTTTGGGTTAGGATAGGTTATATTACGTTATTGATGTATATAAATGTACCCCGGAGACGTAGAGGCCAACTCGCCATGAATGTTTTCAAATATTACCGCCGAGATGTTAGGTTGGGTTAGGTTAGGTTATATTACGTTATTGATGTATATAAAGGTCCCACGGATACGTAGAGGCCAACTCGCCAGGTATGTTTTCAAATATTACCGCCGAGATGTTAGGTTGGGTTAGGTTAGGTTATATTACGTTATTGATGTATATAAAGGTCCCACGGAGACGTAGAGGCCAACTCGCCAGGTATGTTGTCAAATATTAGCGCCGAGATGATAGGTTGTGTTAGGTTAGGTTATATTTCGTTATTGATGTATATGAAGGTCCCACGGAGACGCAGAGGCCAACAAGCCAGGAATGTGGTCAAATATTACCGCCGAGATGATAGACTGGGTTAGCCTAGCTTATACTATGTTATTGTTGTATATAAAAGTCCGACGGAGACGTATAGGCCAACTCGCCAGGAATGTTGTCAAATATAACCGCCGAGATGTTATTTTGGGTTAGGATAGGTTATATTACGTTATTGATGTATATAAAGGTCCCACGGAGACGTAGATGCCAACAAGCCAGGAACGTGGGCAAATATTACCTTCGAGATGCTATTTTGGGTTAGGATAGGTTATATTACGTTATTGATGTATATAAATGTACCACGGAGACGTAGATGCCAACTCGCCACGAATGTTTTCAAATATTATCGCCGAGATGTTAGGTTTGGTTAGGTTAGGTTATATTACGTTATGGATGTCTATAAAGGACCCACGGTGACGTAGAGGCCAACTCGCCAGGAATGTTTTCAAATATTACCGCCGAGATGTTAGGTTGGGTTCGGTTAGGTTATATTACGTTATTGATGTATATAAAGGTCCCACGGAGACGTAGAGGCCAACTCGCCAGGAATGTTGTCAAATATTACCGCCGAGATGATAGGTTGGGTTAGGTTAGGTTATATTACGTTATTGATGTATATAAAGGTCCCACGGAGACGTAGATGCCAACAAGCCAGGATTGTGGTCAAATATTACCGCCGAGATGATGGACACGGTTAGCCTAGCTTATACTATGTTATTGTTGTATATAACGGTCCGACGGAGACGTATAGGCCAACTCGCCACGAATGTTGTCAAATATTACCGCCGAGATGATAGGTTGGGTTAGGTTAGGTTATATTACGTTATTGATGTATATAAAGGTCCCACGGATACGTAGAGGCCAACTCGCCAGGAATGAGGTCATATATACCGCCGAAATGTTAGGTTGGGTTAGGTTAGGTTATATTTCGTTATTGATGTATATGAAGGTCCCACGGAGACGTAGATGCAAGCAAGCCAGGAATGTGGTCAAATATTACCGCCGAGATGTTATTTTGGGTTAGGATAGGTTATATTACGTTATTGATGTATATAAATGTACCACGGAGACGTAGAGGCCAACTCGCCATGAATGTTTTCAAATATTACCGCCGAGATGTTAGGTTGGGTTAGGTTAGGTTATATTACGTTATTGATGTATATGAAGGGCAAACCGAGACGTAGAGGCCAACTCGCCAGGAATGTTGTCAAATATAACAGCCGAGATGTTATTTTGGGTTAGGATAGGTTATATTACGTTATTGATGTATATAAAGGTCCCACGGAGACGTAGATGCCAACAAGCCAGGAACGTGGGCAAATATTACCGCCGAGATGCTATTTTGGGTTAGGATAGGTTATATTACGTTATTGATGTATATAAATGTACCATGGAGACGTAGATGCCAACTCGCCATGAATGTTTTCAAATATTACCGCCGAGATGTTAGGTTGGGTTAGGTTAGGTTATATTACGTTATGGATGTCTATAAAGGACCCACGGTGACGTAGAGGCCAACTCCCCAGGAATGTTTTCAAATATTACCGCCGAGATGTTAGGTTGGGTTAGGTTAGATTATATCACGTTATAGATGTATATAAAGGTCCCGCGGAGACGTAGAGGCCAACAAGGCAGGAATGTGTTCAAATATTACCGCCGAGATGATAGGTTGGGTTAGGTTAGGTTATATTACGTTATTGATGTATATAAAGGTCCCACGGATACGTAGAGGCCAACTCGCCAGGAATGAGGTCATATATACCGCCGAAATGTTAGGTTGGGTTAGGTTAGGTTATATTTCGTTATTGATGTATATGAAGGTCCCACGGAGACGTAGAGGCCAACTCGCCAGGAATGTTGTCAAATATTACCGCCGAGATGATAGGTTGGGTTAGGTTAGGTTATATTACGTTATTGATGTATATAAAGGTCCCACGGAGACGTAGATGCCAACAAGCCAGGAATGTGGTCAAATATTACCGCCGAGATGATGGACAGGGTTAGCCTAGCTTATACTATGTTATTGTTGTATATAACGGTCCGACGGAGACGTATAGGCCAACTCGCCACGAATGTTGTCAAATATTACCGCCGAGATGATAGGTTGGGTTAGGTTAGGTTATATTACGTTATTGATGTATATAAAGGTCCCACAGAGACGTAGATGCCAGCAAGCCAGGAATGTGGTCAAATATTACCGCCGAGATGTTATTTTGGGTTAGGATAGGTTATATTACGTTATTGATGTATATAAATGTACCACGGAGACGTAGAGGCCAACTCGCCATGAATGTTTTCAAATATTACCACCGAGATGTTAGGTTGGGTTAGGTTAGGTTATATTACGTTATTGATGTATATAAAGGTCCCACGGAGACGTAGAGGCCAACTCGACAGGAATGTTTTCAAATATTGCCGCCGAGATGTTAGGTAGGGTTAGGTTAGGTTATATTACGTTATTGATGTATATAAAGGTCCCACGGAGACGTAGATGCCAACATGCCAGGAACGTGGGCAAATATTACCGCCGAGATGCTATTTTGGGTTAGGATAGGTTATATTACGTTATTGATGTATATAAATGTACCACGGAGACGTAGATGCCAACTCGCCATGAATGTTTTCAAATATTACCGCCGAGATGTTAGGTTGGGTTAGGTTAGGTTATATTACGTTATGGATGTCTATAAAGGACCCACGGTGATGTAGAGGCCAACTCGCCAGGAATGTTTTCAAATATTACCGCCGAGATGTTAGGTTGGGTTAGGTTAGATTATATCACGTTATAGATGTATATAAAGGTCCCGCGGAGACGTAGAGGCCAACAAGGCAGGAATGTGTTCAAATATTACCGCCGAGATGTAAGGTTGGGTTAGGTTAGGTTATATTACGTTATTGATGTATATAAAGGTCCCACGGATACGTAGAGGCCAACTCGCCAGGAATGAGGTCATATATACCGCCGAAATGTTAGGTTGGGTTAGGTTAGGTTATATTTCGTTATTGATGTATATGAAGGTCCCACGGAGACGTAGAGGCCAACTCGCCAGGAATGTTGTCAAATATTACCGCCGAGATAATAGGTTGGGTTAGGTTAGGTTATATTACGTTATTGATGTATATAAAGGTCCCACGGAGACGTAGATGCCAACAAGCCAGGAATGTGGTCAAATATTACCGCCGAGATGATGGACAGGGTTAGCCTAGCTTATACTATGTTATTGTTGTATATAACGGTCCGACGGAGACGTATAGGCCAACTCGCCACGAATGTTGTCAAATATTACCGCCGAGATGATAGGTTGGGTTAGGTTAGGTTATATTACGTTATTGATGTATATAAAGGTCCCACGGAGACGTAGATGCCAGCAAGCCAGGAATGTGGTCAAATATTACCGCCGAGATGTTATTTTGGGTTAGGATAGGTTATATTACGTTATTGATGTATATAAATGTACCACGGAGACGTAGAGGCCAACTCGCCATGAATGTTTTCAAATATTACCGCCGAGATGTTAGGTTGGGTTAGGTTAGGTTATATTACGTTATTGATGTATATAAAGGTCCCACGGAGACGTAGAGGCCAACTCGACAGGAATGTTTTCAAATATTGCCGCCGAGATGTTAGGTAGGGTTAGGTTAGGTTATATTACGTTAAAGATGTATTTAAAGGTCCCGCGGGGACGTAGAGGCCAACTCGCCAGGAATGTTTTCAAATATTACCGCCGAAATGTTAGGTTGGGTTAGGTTAGGTTATATTACGTTATTGATGTTTATAAAGGACCCACGGTGACGTAGAGGCCAACTCGCCAGGAATGTTGTCAAATATTATCACCGAGATGTTAGGTTGGGTTAGGTCAGGTTATATTACGTTATTGATGTATATAAAGGTCCCACGGAGACGTAGATGCCAACAAGCCAGGAATGTGGTCAAATATTACCGCCGAGATGTTATTTTGGGTTAGGATAGGTTATATTACGTTATTGATGTATATAAATGTACCCCGGAGACGTAGAGGCCAACTCGCCATGAATGTTTTCAAATATTACCGCCGAGATGTTAGGTTGGGTTAGGTTAGGTTATATTACGTTATTGATGTATATAAAGGTCCCACGGATACGTAGAGGCCAACTCGCCAGGTATGTTTTCAAATATTACCGCCGAGATGTTAGGTTGGGTTAGGTTAGGTTATATTACGTTATTGATGTATATAAAGGTCCCACGGAGACGTAGAGGCCAACTCGCCAGGTATGTTGTCAAATATTAGCGCCGAGATGATAGGTTGTGTTAGGTTAGGTTATATTTCGTTATTGATGTATATGAAGGTCCCACGGAGACGCAGAGGCCAACAAGCCAGGAATGTGGTCAAATATTACCGCCGAGATGATAGACTGGGTTAGCCTAGCTTATACTATGTTATTGTTGTATATAAAAGTCCGACGGAGACGTATAGGCCAACTCGCCAGGAATGTTGTCAAATATAACCGCCGAGATGTTATTTTGGGTTAGGATAGGTTATATTACGTTATTGATGTATATAAAGGTCCCACGGAGACGTAGATGCCAACAAGCCAGGAACGTGGGCAAATATTACCTTCGAGATGCTATTTTGGGTTAGGATAGGTTATATTACGTTATTGATGTATATAAATGTACCACGGAGACGTAGATGCCAACTCGCCACGAATGTTTTCAAATATTATCGCCGAGATGTTAGGTTTGGTTAGGTTAGGTTATATTACGTTATGGATGTCTATAAAGGACCCACGGTGACGTAGAGGCCAACTCGCCAGGAATGTTTTCAAATATTACCGCCGAGATGTTAGGTTGGGTTCGGTTAGGTTATATTACGTTATTGATGTATATAAAGGTCCCACGGAGACGTAGAGGCCAACTCGCCAGGAATGTTGTCAAATATTACCGCCGAGATGATAGGTTGGGTTAGGTTAGGTTATATTACGTTATTGATGTATATAAAGGTCCCACGGAGACGTAGATGCCAACAAGCCAGGATTGTGGTCAAATATTACCGCCGAGATGATGGACACGGTTAGCCTAGCTTATACTATGTTATTGTTGTATATAACGGTCCGACGGAGACGTATAGGCCAACTCGCCACGAATGTTGTCAAATATTACCGCCGAGATGATAGGTTGGGTTAGGTTAGGTTATATTACGTTATTGATGTATATAAAGGTCCCACGGATACGTAGAGGCCAACTCGCCAGGAATGAGGTCATATATACCGCCGAAATGTTAGGTTGGGTTAGGTTAGGTTATATTTCGTTATTGATGTATATGAAGGTCCCACGGAGACGTAGATGCAAGCAAGCCAGGAATGTGGTCAAATATTACCGCCGAGATGTTATTTTGGGTTAGGATAGGTTATATTACGTTATTGATGTATATAAATGTACCACGGAGACGTAGAGGCCAACTCGCCATGAATGTTTTCAAATATTACCGCCGAGATGTTAGGTTGGGTTAGGTTAGGTTATATTACGTTATTGATGTATATGAAGGGCAAACCGAGACGTAGAGGCCAACTCGCCAGGAATGTTGTCAAATATAACAGCCGAGATGTTATTTTGGGTTAGGATAGGTTATATTACGTTATTGATGTATATAAAGGTCCCACGGAGACGTAGATGCCAACAAGCCAGGAACGTGGGCAAATATTACCGCCGAGATGCTATTTTGGGTTAGGATAGGTTATATTACGTTATTGATGTATATAAATGTACCATGGAGACGTAGATGCCAACTCGCCATGAATGTTTTCAAATATTACCGCCGAGATGTTAGGTTGGGTTAGGTTAGGTTATATTACGTTATGGATGTCTATAAAGGACCCACGGTGACGTAGAGGCCAACTCCCCAGGAATGTTTTCAAATATTACCGCCGAGATGTTAGGTTGGGTTAGGTTAGATTATATCACGTTATAGATGTATATAAAGGTCCCGCGGAGACGTAGAGGCCAACAAGGCAGGAATGTGTTCAAATATTACCGCCGAGATGATAGGTTGGGTTAGGTTAGGTTATATTACGTTATTGATGTATATAAAGGTCCCACGGATACGTAGAGGCCAACTCGCCAGGAATGAGGTCATATATACCGCCGAAATGTTAGGTTGGGTTAGGTTAGGTTATATTTCGTTATTGATGTATATGAAGGTCCCACGGAGACGTAGAGGCCAACTCGCCAGGAATGTTGTCAAATATTACCGCCGAGATGATAGGTTGGGTTAGGTTAGGTTATATTACGTTATTGATGTATATAAAGGTCCCACGGAGACGTAGATGCCAACAAGCCAGGAATGTGGTCAAATATTACCGCCGAGATGATGGACAGGGTTAGCCTAGCTTATACTATGTTATTGTTGTATATAACGGTCCGACGGAGACGTATAGGCCAACTCGCCACGAATGTTGTCAAATATTACCGCCGAGATGATAGGTTGGGTTAGGTTAGGTTATATTACGTTATTGATGTATATAAAGGTCCCACAGAGACGTAGATGCCAGCAAGCCAGGAATGTGGTCAAATATTACCGCCGAGATGTTATTTTGGGTTAGGATAGGTTATATTACGTTATTGATGTATATAAATGTACCACGGAGACGTAGAGGCCAACTCGCCATGAATGTTTTCAAATATTACCACCGAGATGTTAGGTTGGGTTAGGTTAGGTTATATTACGTTATTGATGTATATAAAGGTCCCACGGAGACGTAGAGGCCAACTCGCCAGGAATGTTTTCAAATATTGCCGCCGAGATGTTAGGTAGGGTTAGGTTAGGTTATATTACGTTAAAGATGTATTTAAAGGTCCCGCGGGGACGTAGAGGCCAACTCGCCAGGAATGTTGTCAAATATTACCGCCGAAATGTTAGGTTGGGTTAGGTTAGGTTATATTACGTTATTGATGTTTATAAAGGACCCACGGAGACGTGGAGGCCAACTCGCCAGGAATGTTGTCAAATATTACCGCCGAGATGATAGGTTGGGTTAGGTTAGGTTATATTACGTTATTGATGTATATAAAGGTCCCACGGCGACGTAGATGCCAGCAAGCCAGGAATGTGGTCAAATATTACCGCCGAGATGTTATTTTAGGTTAGGATAGGTTATATTACGTTATTGATGTATATAAATGTACCACGGAGACGTAGATGCCAACTCGCCATGAATGTTTTCAAATATTACCGCCGAGATGTTAGGTTGAGTTAGGTTAGGTTATATTACGTTAAGGATGTCTATAAAGGACCCACGGTGACGTAGAGGCCAACTCGCCAGGAATGTTGTCAAATATTATCACCGAGATGTTAGGTTGGGTTAGGTCAGGTTATATTACGTTATTGATGTATATAAAGGTCCCACGGAGACGTAGATGCCAACAAGCCAGGAATGTGGTCAAATATTACCGCCGAGATGTTATTTTGGGTTAGGATAGGTTATATTACGTTATTGATGTATATAAATGTACCGCGGAGACATAGAGGCCAACTCGCCATGAATGTTTTCAAATATTACCGCCGAGATGTTAGGTTGGGTTAGGTTAGGTTATATTACGTTATTGATGTATATAAAGGTCCCACGGAGACGTAGAGGCCAACTCGCCAGGAATGTTTTCAAATATTGCCGCCGAGATGTTAGGTAGGGTTAGGTTAGGTTATATTACGTTATAGATGTATTTAAAGGTCCCGCGGAGACGTAGAGGCCAGCAAGCCAGGAACGTGGGCAAATATTACCGCCGAGATGCTATTTTGGGTTAGGATAGGTTATATTACGTTATTGATGTATATAAATGTACCATGGAGACGTAGATGCCAACTCGCCATGAATGTTTTCAAATATTACCGCCGAGATGTTAGGTTGGGTTAGGTTAGGTTATATTACGTTATGGATGTCTATAAAGGACCCACGGTGACGTAGAGGCCAACTCGCCAGGAATGTTTTCAAATATTACCGCCGAGATGTTAGGTTGGGTTAGGTTAGATTATATCACGTTATAGATGTATATAAAGGTCCCGCGGAGACGTAGAGGCCAACAAGGCAGGAATGTGTTCAAATATTACCGCCGAGATGATAGGTTGGGTTAGGTTAGGTTATATTACGTTATTGATGTATATAAAGGTCCCACGGATACGTAGAGGCCAACTCGCCAGGAATGAGGTCATATATACCGCCGAAATGTTAGGTTGGGTTAGGTTAGGTTATATTTCGTTATTGATGTATATGAAGGTCCCACGGAGACGTAGAGGCCAACTCGCCATGAATGTTTTCAAATATTACCGCCGAGATGTTAGGTTGGGTTAGGTTAGGTTATATTACGTTATTGATGTATATAAAGGTCCCACGGAGACGTAGAGGCCAACTCGCCAGGAATGTTTTCAAATATTGCCGCCGAGATGTTAGGTAGGGTTAGGTTAGGTTATATTACGTTATAGATGTATTTAAAGGTCCCGCGGAGACGTAGAGGCCAGCAAGCCAGGAATGTGATCAAATATTACCGCCGAAATGTTAGGTTGGGTTAGGTTAGGTTATATTACGTTATTGATGTTTATAAAGGACCCACGGAGACGTGGAGGCCAACTCGCCAGGAATGTTGTCAAATATTACCGCCGAGATGATAGGTTGGGTTAGGTCAGGTTATATTACGTTATTGATGTATATAAAGGTCCCACGGAGACGTAGATGCCAACAAGCCAGGAATGTGGTCAAATATTACCGCCGAGATGTTATTTTGGGTTAGTATAGGTTATATTACGTTATTGATGTATATAAATGGACCACGGAGACGTAGAGGCCAACTCGCCATGAATGTTTTCAAATATTACCGCCGAGATGTTAGGTTGGGTTAGGTTAGGTTATATTACGTTATAGATGAATATAAAGGTCCCACGGAGACGTAGAGGCCAACTCGCTAGGAATGTTTTCAAATATTACCGCCGAGATGTTAGGTTGGGTTAGGTTACGTTATATTACGTTACAGATGTATTTAAAGGTCCCGCGGAGACGTAGAGGCCAACAAGCCAGGAATGTGATCAAATATTACCGCCGAGATGTTAGGTTGGGTTAGGTTAGGTTATATTACGTTATTGATGTATATAAAGGTCCCACGGATACGTAGAGGCCAACTCGCCAGGTATGTTTTCAAATATTACCGCCGAGAAGTTAGGTTGGGTTAGGTTAGGTTATATTACGTTATTGATGTATATAAAGGTCCCACGGAGACGTAGAGGCCAACTCGCCAGGTATGTTGTCAAATATTACCGCCGAGATGATAGGTTGGGTTAGGTTAGGTTATATTACGTTATTGATGCATATAAAGGTCCCACGGAGACGTAGATGCCAGCAAGCCAGGAATGAGGTCAAATATTACCGCCGAGATGTTATTTTGGGTTAGGATAGGTTATATTACGTTATTGATGTATATAAATGTACCACGGAGACGTAGATGCCAACTCGCCATGAATGTTTTCAAATATTACCGCCGAGATGTTAGGTTGGGTTAGGTTAGGTTATATTACGTTAATGATGTATATAAATGTACCACGGAGACGTAGAGGCCAACTCGCCATGAATGTTTTCAAATATTACCGCCGAGATGTTAGGTTGGGTTAGGTTAGGTTATATTACGTTATTGATGTATATAAAGGTCCCACGGAGACGTAGATGCAAGCAAGCCAGGAATGTGGTCAAATATTACCGCCGAGATGTTATTTTGGGTTAGGATAGGTTATATTACGTTATTGATGTATATAAATGTACCACGGAGACGTAGAGGCCAACTCGCCATGAATGTTTTCAAATATTACCGCCGAGATGTTAGGTTGGGTTAGGTTAGGTTATATTACGTTATTGATGTATATGAAGGGCAAACCGAGACGTAGAGGCCAACTCGCCAGGAATGTTGTCAAATATAACAGCCGAGATGTTATTTTGGGTTAGGATAGGTTATATTACGTTATTGATGTATATAAAGGTCCCACGGAGACGTAGATGCCAACAAGCCAGGAACGTGGGCAAATATTACCGCCGAGATGCTATTTTGGGTTAGGATAGGTTATATTACGTTATTGATGTATATAAATGTACCACGGAGACGTAGATGCCAACTCGCCATGAATGTTTTCAAATATTACCGCCGAGATGTTAGGTTGGGTTAGGTTAGGTTATATTACGTTATGGATGTCTATAAAGGACCCACGGTGACGTAGAGGCCAACTCGCCAGGAATGTTTTCAAATATTACCGCCGAGATGTTAGGTTGGGTTAGGTTAGATTATATCACGTTATAGATGTATATAAAGGTCCCGCGGAGACGTAGAGGCCAACAAGGCAGGAATGTGTTCAAATATTACCGCCGAGATGTAACGTTGGGTTAGGTTAGGTTATATTACGTTATTGATGTATATAAAGGTCCCACGGATACGTAGAGGCCAACTCGCCAGGAATGAGGTCATATATACCGCCGAAATGTTAGGTTGGGTTAGGTTAGGTTATATTTCGTTATTGATGTATATGAAGGTCCCACGGAGACGTAGAGGCCAACTCGCCAGGAATGTTGTCAAATATTACCGCCGAGATGATAGGTTGGGTTAGGTTAGGTTATATTACGTTATTGATGTATATAAAGGTCCCACGGAGACGTAGATGCCAACAAGCCAGGAATGTGGTCAAATATTACCGCCGAGATGATGGACAGGGTTAGCCTAGCTTATACTATGTTATTGTTGTATATAACGGTCCGACGGAGACGTATAGGCCAACTCGCCACGAATGTTGTCAAATATTACCGCCGAGATGATAGGTTGGGTTAGGTTAGGTTATATTACGTTATTGATGTATATAAAGGTCCCACAGAGACGTAGATGCCAGCAAGCCAGGAATGTGGTCAAATATTACCGCCGAGATGTTATTTTGGGTTAGGATAGGTTATATTACGTTATTGATGTATATAAATGTACCACGGAGACGTAGAGGCCAACTCGCCATGAATGTTTTCAAATATTACCACCGAGATGTTAGGTTGGGTTAGGTTAGGTTATATTACGTTATTGATGTATATAAAGGTCCCACGGAGACGTAGAGGCCAACTCGCCAGGAATGTTTTCAAATATTGCCGCCGAGATGTTAGGTAGGGTTAGGTTAGGTTATATTACGTTAAAGATGTATTTAAAGGTCCCGCGGGGACGTAGAGGCCAACTCGCCAGGAATGTTGTCAAATATTACCGCCGAAATGTTAGGTTGGGTTAGGTTAGGTTATATTACGTTATTGATGTTTATAAAGGACCCACGGAGACGTGGAGGCCAACTCGCCAGGAATGTTGTCAAATATTACCGCCGAGATGATAGGTTGGGTTAGGTTAGGTTATATTACGTTATTGATGTATATAAAGGTCCCACGGCGACGTAGATGCCAGCAAGCCAGGAATGTGGTCAAATATTACCGCCGAGATGTTATTTTAGGTTAGGATAGGTTATATTACGTTATTGATGTATATAAATGTACCACGGAGACGTAGATGCCAACTCGCCATGAATGTTTTCAAATATTACCGCCGAGATGTTAGGTTGAGTTAGGTTAGGTTATATTACGTTAAGGATGTCTATAAAGGACCCACGGTGACGTAGAGGCCAACTCGCCAGGAATGTTGTCAAATATTATCACCGAGATGTTAGGTTGGGTTAGGTCAGGTTATATTACGTTATTGATGTATATAAAGGTCCCACGGAGACGTAGATGCCAACAAGCCAGGAATGTGGTCAAATATTACCGCCGAGATGTTATTTTGGGTTAGGATAGGTTGTATTACGTTATTGATGTATATAAAGGTCCCACGGAGACGTAGATGCCAACAAGCCAGGAACGTGGGCAAATATTACCTTCGAGATGCTATTTTGGGTTAGGATAGGTTATATTACGTTATTGATGTATATAAATGTACCACGGAGACGTAGATGCCAACTCGCCACGAATGTTTTCAAATATTATCGCCGAGATGTTAGGTTTGGTTAGGTTAGGTTATATTACGTTATGGATGTCTATAAAGGACCCACGGTGACGTAGAGGCCAACTCGCCAGGAATGTTTTCAAATATTACCGCCGAGATGTTAGGTTGGGTTCGGTTAGGTTATATTACGTTATTGATGTATATAAAGGTCCCACGGAGACGTAGAGGCCAACAAGCCAGGAATGTGATCAAATATTACCGCCGAGATGTAAGGTTGGGTTAGGTTAGGTTATATTACGTTATTGATGTATATAAAGGTCCCACGGATACGTAGAGGCCAACTCGCCAGGAATGAGGTCATATATACCGCCGAAATGTTAGGTTGGGTTAGGTTAGGTTATATTACGTTATTGATGTTTATAAAGGACCCACGGAGACGTGGAGGCCAACTCGCCAGGAATGTTGTCAAATATTACCGCCGAGATGATAGGTTGGGTTAGGTCAGGTTATATTACGTTATTGATGTATATAAAGGTCCCACGGAGACGTAGATGCCAACAAGCCAGGAATGTGGTCAAATATTACCGCCGAGATGTTATTTTGGGTTAGGATAGGTTATATTACGTTATTGATGTATATAAATGTACCGCGGAGACGTAGAGGCCAACTCGCCATGAATGTTTTCAAATATTACCGCCGAGATGTTAGGTTGGGTTAGGTTAGGTTATATTACGTTATTGATGTATATAAAGGTCCCACGGAGACGTAGAGGCCAACTCGCCAGGAATGTTTTCAAATATTGCCGCCGAGATGTTAGGTAGGGTTAGGTTAGGTTATATTACGTTATAGATGTATTTAAAGGTCCCGCGGAGACGTAGAGGCCAGCAAGCCAGGAATGTGATCAAATATTACCGCCGAAATGTTAGGTTGGGTTAGGTTAGGTTATATTACGTTATTGATGTTTATAAAGGACCCACGGAGACGTGGAGGCCAACTCGCCAGGAATGTTGTCAAATATTACCGCCGAGATGATAGGTTGGGTTAGGTCAGGTTATATTACGTTATTGATGTATATAAAGGTCCCACGGAGACGTAGATGCCAACAAGCCAGGAATGTGGTCAAATATTACCGCCGAGATGTTATTTTGGGTTAGTATAGGTTATATTACGTTATTGATGTATATAAATGTACCACGGAGACGTAGAGGCCAACTCGCCATGAATGTTTTCAAATATTACCGCCGAGATGTTAGGTTGGGTTAGGTTAGGTTATATTACGTTATAGATGAATATAAAGGTCCCACGGAGACGTAGAGGCCAACTCGCTAGGAATGTTTTCAAATATTACCGCCGAGATGTTAGGTTGGGTTAGGTTACGTTATATTACGTTACAGATGTATTTAAAGGTCCCGCGGAGACGTAGAGGCCAACAAGCCAGGAATGTGATCAAATATTACCGCCGAGATGTTAGGTTGGGTTAGGTTAGGTTATATTACGTTATTGATGCATATAAAGGTCCCACGGAGACGTAGATGCCAGCAAGCCAGGAATGAGGTCAAATATTACCGCCGAGATGTTATTTTGGGTTAGGATAGGTTATATTACGTTATTGATGTATATAAATGTACCACGGAGACGTAGATGCCAACTCGCCATGAATGTTTTCAAATATTACCGCCGAGATGTTAGGTTGGGTTAGGTTAGGTTATATTACGTTATTGATGTATATAAATGTACCACGGAGACGTAGAGGCCAACTCGCCATGAATGTTTTCAAATATTACCGCCGAGATGTTAGGTTGGGTTAGGTTAGGTTATATTACGTTATTGATGTATATAAAGGTCCCACGGAGACGTAGATGCAAGCAAGCCAGGAATGTGGTCAAATATTACCGCCGAGATGTTATTTTGGGTTAGGATAGGTTATATTACGTTATTGATGTATATAAATGTACCACGGAGACGTAGAGGCCAACTCGCCATGAATGTTTTCAAATATTACCGCCGAGATGTTAGGTTGGGTTAAGTTAGGTTATATTACGTTATTGATGTATATGAAGGGCAAACCGAGACGTAGAGGCCAACTCGCCAGGAATGTTGTCAAATATAACAGCCGAGATGTTATTTTGGGTTAGGATAGGTTATATTACGTTATTGATGTATATAAAGGTCCCACGGAGACGTAGATGCCAACAAGCCAGGAACGTGGGCAAATATTACCGCCGAGATGCTATTTTGGGTTAGGATAGGTTATATTACGTTATTGATGTATATAAATGTACCACGGAGACGTAGATGCCAACTCGCCATGAATGTTTTCAAATATTACCGCCGAGATGTTAGGTTGGGTTAGGTTAGGTTATATTACGTTATGGATGTCTATAAAGGACCCACGGTGACGTACAGGCCAACTCGCCAGGAATGTTTTCAAATATTACCGCCGAGATGTTAGGTTGGGTTAGGTTAGATTATATCACGTTATAGATGTATATAAAGGTCCCGCGGAGACGTAGAGGCCAACAAGGCAGGAATGTGTTCAAATATTACCGCCGAGATGTAAGGTTGGGTTAGGTTAGGTTATATTACGTTATTGATGTATATAAAGGTCCCACGGATACGTAGAGGCCAACTCGCCAGGAATGAGGTCATATATACCGCCGAAATGTTAGGTTGGGTTAGGTTAGGTTATATTTCGTTATTGATGTATATGAAGGTCCCACGGAGACGTAGAGGCCAACTCGCCAGGAATGTTGTCAAATATTACCGCCGAGATGATAGGTTGGGTTAGGTTAGGTTATATTACGTTATTGATGTATATAAAGGTGCCACGGAGACGTAGATGCCAACAAGCCAGGAATGTGGTCAAATATTACCGCCGAGATGATGGACAGGGTTAGCCTAGCTTATACTATGTTATTGTTGTATATAACGGTCCGCGGAGACGTATAGGCCAACTCGCCAGGAATGTTGTCAAATATTACCGCCGAGATGATAGGTTGGGTTAGGTTAGGTTATATTACGTTATTGATGTATATAAAGGTCCCACGGACACGTAGATGCCAGCAAGCCAGGAATGTGGTCAAATATTACCGCCGAGATGTTATTTTGGGTTAGGATAGGTTATATTACGTTATTGATGTATGTAAATGTACCACGGAGACGTAGAGGCCAACTCGCCATGAATGTTTTCAAATATTACCGCCGAGATGTTAGGTTGGGTTAGGTTAGGTTATATTACGTTATTGATGTATATAAAGTTCCCACGGAGACGTAGCGGCCAACTCGCCAGGAATGTTTTCAAATATTGCCGCCGAGATGTTAGGTAGGGTTAGGTTAGGTTATATTACGTTATAGATGTATTTAAAGGTCCCGCGGGGACGTAGAGGCCAACTCGCCAGGAATGTTGTCAAATATTACCGCCGAAATGTTAGGTTGGGTTAGGTTAGGTTATATTACGTTATTGATGTTTATAAAGGACCCACGGAGACGTGGAGGCCAACTCGCCAGGAATGTTGTCAAATATTACCGCCGAGATGATAGGTTGGGTTAGGTTAGGTTATATTACGTTATTGATGTATATAAAGGTCCCACGGAGACGTAGATGCCAGCAAGCCAGGAATGTGGTCAAATATTACCGCCGAGATGTTATTTTAGGTTAGGATAGGTTATATTACGTTATTGATGTATATAAATGTACCACGGAGACGTAGATGCCAACTCGCCATGAATGTTTTCAAATATTACCGCCGAGATGTTAGGTTGAGTTAGGTTAGGTTATATTACGTTAAGGATGTCTATAAAGGACCCACGGTGACGTAGAGGCCAACTCGCCAGGAATGTTGTCAAATATTATCACCGAGATGTTAGGTTGGGTTAGGTCAGGTTATATTACGTTATTGATGTATATAAAGGTCCCACGGAGACGTAGATGCCAACAAGCCAGGAATGTGGTCAAATATTACCGCCGAGATGTTATTTTGGGTTAGGATAGGTTATATTACGTTATTGATGTATATAAAGGTCCCACGGAGACGTAGATGCCAACAAGCCAGGAACGTGGGCAAATATTACCGCCGAGATGCTATTTTGGGTTAGGATAGGTTATATTACGTTATTGATGTATATATATGTACCACGGAGACGTAGATGCCAACTCGCCACGAATGTTTTCAAATATTATCGCCGAGATGTTAGGTTGGGTTAGGTTAGGTTATATTACGTTATTGATGTATATAAAGGTCCCACGGATACGTAGAGGCCAACTCGCCAGGTATGTTTTCAAATATTACCGCCGAGATGTTAGGTTGGGTTAGGTTAGGTTATATTACGTTATTGATGTATATAAAGGTCCCACGGATACGTAGAGGCCAACTCGCCAGGAATGAGGTCAAATATACCGCCGAAATGTTAGGTTGGGTTAGGTTAGGTTATATTTCGTTATTGATGTATATGAAGGTCCCACGGAGACGTAGAGGCCAACTCGCCAGGAATGTTGTTAAATATAACCGCCGAGATGTTATTTTGGGTTAGGATAGGTTATATTACGTTATTGATGTATATAAAGGTCCCACGGAGACGTAGATGCCAACAAGCCAGGAACGTGGGCAAATATTACCTTCGAGATGCTATTTTGGGTTAGGATAGGTTATATTACGTTATTGATGTATATAAATGTACCACGGAGACGTAGATGCCAACTCGCCATGAATGTTTTCAAATATTATCGCCGAGATGTTAGGTTTGGTTAGGTTAGGTTATATTACGTTATTGATGTATATAAAGGTCCCACGGAGACGTAGAGGCCAACAAGCCAGGAATGTGATCAAATATTACCGCCGAGATGTAAGGTTGGGTTAGGTTAGGTTATATTACGTTATTGATGTATATAAAGGTCCCACGGATACGTAGAGGCCAACTCGCCAGGAATGAGGTCATATATACCGCCGAAATGTTAGGTTGGGTTAGGTTAGGTTATATTTCGTTATTGATGTATATGAAGGTTCCACGGAGACGTAGATGCCAACAAGCCAGGAATGTGGTCAAATATTACCGCCGAGATGATGAACAGGGTTAGCCTAGCTTATACTATGTTATTGTTGTATATAACGGTCCGACGGAGACGTATAGGCCAACTCGCCAGGAATGTTGTCAAATATTACCGCCGAAATGTTAGGTTGGGTTAGGTTAGGTTATATTACGTTATTGATGTTTATAAAGGACCCACGGAGACGTGGAGGCCAACTCGCCAGGAATGTTGTCAAATATTACCGCCGAGATGATAGGTTGGGTTAGGTCAGGTTATATTACGTTATTGATGTATATAAAGGTCCCACGGAGACGTAGATGCCAACAAGCCAGGAATGTGGTCAAATATTACCGCCGAGATGTTAGGTTGGGTTAGGTTAGGTTATATTACGTTATAGATGAATATAAAGGTCCCACGGAGACGTAGAGGCCAACTCGCTAGGAATGTTTTCAAATATTACCGCCGAGATGTTAGGTTGGGTTAGGTTACGTTATATTACGTTATAGATGTATTTAAAGGTCCCGCGGAGACGTAGAGGCCAACAAGCCAGGAATGTGATCAAATATTACCGCCGAGATGTTAGGTTGGGTTAGGTTAGGTTATATTACGTTATTGATGTATATAAAGGTCCCACGGAGACGTAGAGGCCAACTCGCCAGATATGTTGTCAAATATTAGCGCCGAAATGTTAGGTTGGGTAAGGTTAGGTTATATTTCGTTATTGATGTATATGAAGGTCCCACGGAGACGTAGAGGCCAACTCGCCAGGAATGTTGTCAAATATTACCGCCGAGATGATAGGTTGGGTTAGGTTAGATTATATTACGTTATTGATGTATATAAAGGTGCCACGGAGACGTAGATGCCAACAAGCCAGGAATGTGGTCAAATATTACCGCCGAGATGATGGACAGGGTTAGCCTAGCTTATACTATGTTATTGTTGTATATAACGGTCCCACGGAGACGTATAGGCCAACTCGCCAGGAATGTTGTCAAATATTACCGCCGAGATGATAGGTTGGGTTAGGTTAGGTTATATTACGTTATTGATGTATATAAAGGTCCCACGGAGACGTAGATGCCAGCAAGCCAGGAATGTGGTCAAATATTACCGCCGAGATGTTATTTTGGGTTAGGATAGGTTATATTACGTTATTGATGTATATAAATGTACCACGGAGACGTAGATGCCAACTCGCCATGAATGTTTTCAAATATTACCGCCGAGATGTTAGGTTGAGTTAGGTTAGGTTATATTACGTTAAGGATGTCTATAAAGGACCCACGGTGACGTAGAGGCCAACTCGCCAGGAATGTTGTCAAATATTATCACCGAGATGTTAGGTTGGGTTAGATCAGGTTATATTACGTTATTGATGTATATAAAGGTCCCACGGAGACGTAGATGCCAACAAGCCAGGAATGTGGTCAAATATTACCGCCGAGATGTTATTTTGGGTTAGGATAGGTTATATTACGTTATTGATGTATATAAATGTACCCCGGAGACGTAGAGGCCAACTCGCCATGAATGTTTTCAAATATTACCGCCGAGATGTTAGGTTGGGTTAGGTTAGGTTATATTACGTTATTGATGTATATAAAGGTCCCACGGATACGTAGAGGCCAAGTCGCCAGGTATGTTTTCAAATATTACCGCCGAGATGTTAGGTTGGGTTAGGTTAGGTTATATTACGTTATTGATGTATATAAAGGTCCCACGGATACGTAGAGGCCAACTCGCCAGGTATGTTTTCAAATATTACCGCCGAGATGTTAGGTTGGGTTAGGTTAGGTTATATTACGTTATTGATGTATATAAAGGTCCCACGGATACGTAGAGGCCAACTCGCCAGGAATGAGGTCAAATATACCGCCGAAATGTTAGGTTGGGTTAGGTTAGGTTATATTTCGTTATTGATGTATATGAAGGTCCCACGGAGACGTAGAGGCCAACTCGCCAGGAATGTTGTTAAATATAACCGCCGAGATGTTATTTTGGGTTAGGATAGGTTATATTACGTTATTGATGTATATAAAGGTCCCACGGAGACGTAGATGCCAACAAGCCAGGAACGTGGGCAAATATTACCTTCGAGATGCTATTTTGGGTTAGGATAGGTTATATTACGTTATTGAGGTATATAAATGTACCACGGAGACGTAGATGCCAACTCGCCATGAATGTTTTCAAATATTATCGCCGAGATGTTAGGTTTGGTTAGGTTAGGTTATATTACGTTATTGATGTATATAAAGGTCCCACGGAGACGTAGAGGCCAACAAGCCAGGAATGTGATCAAATATTACCGCCGAGATGTAAGGTTGGGTTAGGTTAGGTTATATTACGTTATTGATGTATATAAAGGTCACACGGATACGTAGAGGCCAACTCGCCAGGAATGAGGTCATATATACCGCCGAAATGTTAGGTTGGCTTAGGTTAGGTTATATTTCGTTATTGATGTATATGAAGGTCCCACGGAGACGTAGATGCCAACAAGCCAGGAATGTGGTCAAATATTACCGCCGAGATGATGGACAGGGTTAGCCTAGCTTATACTATGTTATTGTTGTATATAACGGTCCGACGGAGACGTATAGGCCAACTCGCCAGGAATGTTGTCAAATATTACCGCCGAAATGTTAGGTTGGGTTAGGTTAGGTTATATTACGTTATTGATGTTTATAAAGGACCCACGGAGACGTGGAGGCCAACTCGCCAGGAATGTTGTCAAATATTACCGCCGAGATGATAGGTTGGGTTAGGTCAGGTTGTATTACGTTATTGATGTATATAAAGGTCCCACGGAGACGTAGATGCCAACAAGCCAGGAATGTGGTCAAATATTACCGCCGAGATGTTAGGTTGGGTTAGGTTAGGTTATATTACGTTATAGATGAATATAAAGGTCCCACGGAGACGTAGAGGCCAACTCGCTAGGAATGTTTTCAAATATTACCGCCGAGATGTTAGGTTGGGTTAGGTTACGTTATGTTACGTTATAGATGTATTTAAAGGTCCCGCGGAGACGTAGAGGCCAACAAGCCAGGAATGTGATCAAATATTACCGCCGAGATGTTAGGTTGGGTTAGGTTAGGTTATATTACGTTATTGATGTATATAAAGGTCCCACGGATACGTAGAGGCCAACTCGCCAGGTATGTTTTCAAATATTACCGCCGAGATGTTAGGTTGGGTTAGGTTAGGTTATATTACGTTATTGATGTATATAAAGGTCCCACGGAGACGTAGAGGCCAACTCGCCAGATATGTTGTCAAATATTAGCGCCGAGATGATAGGTTGTGTTAGGTTAGGTTATATTTCGTTATTGATGTATATGAAGGTCCCACGGAGACGCAGAGGCCAACAAGCCAGGAATGTGGTCAAATATTACCGCCGAGATGATAGACTGGGTTAGCCTAGCTTATACTATGTTATTGTTGTATATAAAAGTCCGACGGAGACGTATAGGCCAACTCGCCAGGAATGTTGTCAAATATTACCGCCGAGATGATAGGTTGGATTCGGTTAGTTTATATTACGTTATTGATGTATATGAAGGTCAAACCGAGACGTAGAGGCCAACTCGCCAGGAATGTTGTCAAATATTACCGCCGAGATGATAGGTTGGGTTCGGTTAGGTTATATTACGTTATTGATGTATATGAAGGTCAAACCGAGACGTAGAGGCCAACTCGCCAGGAATGTGGTCAAATATTACCGCCGAGATGTTATTTTGGGTTAGGATAGGTTATATTACGTTATTGATGTATATAAAGGTCCCACGGAGACGTAGATGCCAACAAGCCAGGAACGTGGGCAAATATTACCGCCGAGATGCTATTTTGGGTTAGGATAGGTTATATTACGTTATTGATGTATATAAATGTACCACGGAGACGTAGATGCCAACTCGCCACGAATGTTTTCAAATATTATCGCCGAGATGTTAGGTTGGGTTAGGTTAGGTTATATTACGTTATTGATGTATATAAAGGTCCCACGGATACGTAGAGGCCAACTCGCCAGGTATGTTTTCAAATATTACCGCCGAGATGTTAGGTTGGGTTAGGTTAGGTTATATTACGTTATTGATGTATATAAAGGTCCCACGGATACGTAGAGGCCAACTCGCCAGGAATGAGGTCAAATATACCGCCGAAATGTTAGGTTGGGTTAGGTTAGGTTATATTTCGTTATTGATGTATATGAAGGTCCCACGGAGACGTAGAGGCCAACTCGCCAGGAATGTTGTTAAATATAACCGCCGAGATGTTATTTTGGGTTAGGATAGGTTATATTACGTTATTGATGTATATAAAGGTCCCACGGAGACGTAGATGCCAACAAGCCAGGAACGTGGGCAAATATTACCTTCGAGATGCTATTTTGGGTTAGGATAGGTTATATTACGTTATTGATGTATATAAATGTACCACGGAGACGTAGATGCCAACTCGCCATGAATGTTTTCAAATATTATCGCCGAGATGTTAGGTTTGGTTAGGTTAGGTTATATTACGTTATTGATGTATATAAAGGTCCCACGGAGACGTAGAGGCCAACAAGCCAGGAATGTGATCAAATATTACCGCCGAGATGTAAGGTTGGGTTAGGTTAGGTTATATTACGTTATTGATGTATATAAAGGTCCCACGGATACGTAGAGGCCAACTCGCCAGGAATGAGGTCATATATACCGCCGAAATGTTAGGTTGGGTTAGGTTAGGTTATATTTCGTTATTGATGTATATGAAGGTTCCACGGAGACGTAGATGCCAACAAGCCAGGAATGTGGTCAAATATTACCGCCGAGATGATGAACAGGGTTAGCCTAGCTTATACTATGTTATTGTTGTATATAACGGTCCGACGGAGACGTATAGGCCAACTCGCCAGGAATGTTGTCAAATATTACCGCCGAAATGTTAGGTTGGGTTAGGTTAGGTTATATTACGTTATTGATGTTTATAAAGGACCCACGGAGACGTGGAGGCCAACTCGCCAGGAATGTTGTCAAATATTACCGCCGAGATGATAGGTTGGGTTAGGTCAGGTTATATTACGTTATTGATGTATATAAAGGTCCCACGGAGACGTAGATGCCAACAAGCCAGGAATGTGGTCAAATATTACCGCCGAGATGTTAGGTTGGGTTAGGTTAGGTTATATTACGTTATAGATGAATATAAAGGTCCCACGGAGACGTAGAGGCCAACTCGCTAGGAATGTTTTCAAATATTACCGCCGAGATGTTAGGTTGGGTTAGGTTACGTTATATTACGTTATAGATGTATTTAAAGGTCCCGCGGAGACGTAGAGGCCAACAAGCCAGGAATGTGATCAAATATTACCGCCGAGATGTTAGGTTGGGTTAGGTTAGGTTATATTTCGTTATTGATGTATATGAAGGTCCCACGGAGACGTAGAGGCCAACTCGCCAGGAATGTTGTCAAATATTACCGCCGAGATGATAGGTTGGGTTAGGTTAGGTTATATTACGTTATTGATGTATATAAAGGTGCCACGGAGACGTAGATGCCAACAAGCCAGGAATGTGGTCAAATATTACCGCCGAGATGATGGACAGGGTTAGCCTAGCTTATACTATGTTATTGTTGTATATAACGGTCCGACGGAGACGTATAGGCCAACTCGCCAGGAATGTTGTCAAATATTACCGCCGAGATGATAGGTTGGGTTAGGTTAGGTTATATTACGTTATTGATGTATATAAAGGTCCCACGGAGACGTAGATGCCAGCAAGCCAGGAATGTGGTCAAATATTACCGCCGAGATGTTATTTTGGGTTAGGATAGGTTATATTACGTTATTGATGTATATAAATGTACCACGGAGACGTAGAGGCCAACTCGCCATGAATGTTTTCAAATATTACCGCCGAGATGTTAGGTTGGGTTAGGTTAGGTTATATTACGTTATTGATGTATATAAAGTTCCCACGGAGACGTAGCGGCCAACTCGCCAGGAATGTTTTCAAATATTGCCGCCGAGATGTTAGGTAGGGTTAGGTTAGGTTATATTACGTTATAGATGTATTTAAAGGTCCCGCGGGGACGTAGAGGCCAACTCGCCAGGAATGTTGTCAAATATTACCGCCGAAATGTTAGGTTGGCTTAGGTTAGGTTATATTACGTTATTGATGTTTATCAAGGACCCACGGAGACGTGGAGGCCAACTCGCCAGGAATGTTGTCAAATATTACCGCCGAGATGATAGGTTGGGTTAGGTTAGGTTATATTACGTTATTGATGTATATAAAGGTCCCACGGAGACGTAGATGCCAGCAAGCCAGGAATGTGGTCAAATATTACCGCCGAGATGTTATTTTAGGTTAGGATAGGTTATATTACGTTATTGATGTATATAAATGTACCACGGAGACGTAGATGCCAACTCGCCATGAATGTTTTCAAATATTACCGCCGAGATGTTAGGTTGAGTTAGGTTAGGTTATATTACGTTAAGGATGTCTATAAAGGACCCACGGTGACGTAGAGGCCAACTCGCCAGGAATGTTGTCAAATATTATCACCGAGATGTTAGGTTGGGTTAGATCAGGTTATATTACGTTATTGATGTATATAAAGGTCCCACGGAGACGTAGATGCCAACAAGCCAGGAATGTGGTCAAATATTACCGCCGAGATGTTATTTTGGGTTAGGATAGGTTATATTACGTTATTGATGTATATAAATGTACCCCGGAGACGTAGAGGCCAACTCGCCATGAATGTTTTCAAATATTACCGCCGAGATGTTAGGTTGGGTTAGGTTAGGTTATATTACGTTATTGATGTATATAAAGGTCCCACGGATACGTAGAGGCCAAGTCGCCAGGTATGTTTTCAAATATTACCGCCGAGATGTTAGGTTGGGTTAGGTTAGGTTATATTACGTTATTGATGTATATAAAGGTCCCACGGATACGTAGAGGCCAACTCGCCAGGTATGTTTTCAAATATTACCGCCGAGATGTTAGGTTGGGTTAGGTTAGGTTATATTACGTTATTGATGTATATAAAGGTCCCACGGATACGTAGAGGCCAACTCGCCAGGAATGAGGTCAAATATACCGCCGAAATGTTAGGTTGGGTTAGGTTAGGTTATATTTCGTTATTGATGTATATGAAGGTCCCACGGAGACGTAGAGGCCAACTCGCCAGGAATGTTGTTAAATATAACCGCCGAGATGTTATTTTGGGTTAGGATAGGTTATATTACGTTATTGATGTATATAAAGGTCCCACGGAGACGTAGATGCCAACAAGCCAGGAACGTGGGCAAATATTACCTTCGAGATGCTATTTTGGGTTAGGATAGGTTATATTACGTTATTGATGTATATAAATGTACCACGGAGACGTAGATGCCAACTCGCCATGAATGTTTTCAAATATTATCGCCGAGATGTTAGGTTTGGTTAGGTTAGGTTATATTACGTTATTGATGTATATAAAGGTCCCACGGAGACGTAGAGGCCAACAAGCCAGGAATGTGATCAAATATTACCGCCGAGATGTAAGGTTGGGTTAGGTTAGGTTATATTACGTTATTGATGTATATAAAGGTCACACGGATACGTAGAGGCCAACTCGCCAGGAATGAGGTCATATATACCGCCGAAATGTTAGGTTGGCTTAGGTTAGGTTATATTTCGTTATTGATGTATATGAAGGTCCCACGGAGACGTAGATGCCAACAAGCCAGGAATGTGGTCAAATATTACCGCCGAGATGATGGACAGGGTTAGCCTAGCTTATACTATGTTATTGTTGTATATAACGGTCCGACGGAGACGTATAGGCCAACTCGCCAGGAATGTTGTCAAATATTACCGCCGAAATGTTAGGTTGGGTTAGGTTAGGTTATATTACGTTATTGATGTTTATAAAGGACCCACGGAGACGTGGAGGCCAACTCGCCAGGAATGTTGTCAAATATTACCGCCGAGATGATAGGTTGGGTTAGGTCAGGTTGTATTACGTTATTGATGTATATAAAGGTCCCACGGAGACGTAGATGCCAACAAGCCAGGAATGTGGTCAAATATTACCGCCGAGATGTTAGGTTGGGTTAGGTTAGGTTATATTACGTTATAGATGAATATAAAGGTCCCACGGAGACGTAGAGGCCAACTCGCTAGGAATGTTTTCAAATATTACCGCCGAGATGTTAGGTTGGGTTAGGTTACGTTATATTACGTTATAGATGTATTTAAAGGTCCCGCGGAGACGTAGAGGCCAACAAGCCAGGAATGTGATCAAATATTACCGCCGAGATGTTAGGTTGGGTTAGGTTAGGTTATATTACGTTATTGATGTATATAAAGGTCCCACGGATACGTAGAGGCCAACTCGCCAGGTATGTTTTCAAATATTACCGCCGAGATGTTAGGTTGGGTTAGGTTAGGTTATATTACGTTATTGATGTATATAAAGGTCCCACGGAGACGTAGAGGCCAACTCGCCAGATATGTTGTCAAATATTAGCGCCGAGATGATAGGTTGTGTTAGGTTAGGTTATATTTCGTTATTGATGTATATGAAGGTCCCACGGAGACGCAGAGGCCAACAAGCCAGGAATGTGGTCAAATATTACCGCCGAGATGATAGACTGGGTTAGCCTAGCTTATACTATGTTATTGTTGTATATAAAAGTCCGACGGAGACGTATAGGCCAACTCGCCAGGAATGTTGTCAAATATTACCGCCGAGATGATAGGTTGGATTCGGTTAGTTTATATTACGTTATTGATGTATATGAAGGTCAAACCGAGACGTAGAGGCCAACTCGCCAGGAATGTTGTCAAATATTACCGCCGAGATGATAGGTTGGGTTCGGTTAGGTTATATTACGTTATTGATGTATATGAAGGTCAAACCGAGACGTAGAGGCCAACTCGCCAGGAATGTTGTCAAATATTACCGCCGAGATGATAGGTTGGGTTCGGTTAGGTTATATTACGTTATTGATGTATATAAAGGTCCCACGGAGACGTAGATGCCAGCAAGCCAGGAATGTGGTCAAATATTACCGCCGAGATGTTATTTTGGGTTAGGATAGGTTATATTACGTTATTGATGTATATAAATGTACCACGGAGACGCAGAGGCCAACTCGCCATGAATGTTTTCAAATATTACCGCCGAGATGTTAGGTTGGGTTAGGTTAGGTTATATTACGTTATTGATGTATATAAAGGTCCCACGGAGACGTAGAGGCCAACTCGCCAGGAAAGTTTTCAAATATTGCCGCCGAGATGTTAGGTAGGGTTAGGTTAGGTTACATTACGTTATAGATGTATTTAAAGGTCCCGCGGAGACGTAGAGGCCAGCAAGCCAGGAATGTGATCAAATATTACCGCCGAAATGTTAGGTTGGGTTAGGTTAGGTTATATTACGTTATTGCTGTTTATAAAGGACCCACGGAGACGTGGAGGCCAACTCGCCAGGAATGTTGTCAAATATTACCGCCGATATGATAGGTTGGGTTAGGTCAGGTTATATTACGTTATTGATGTATATAAAGGTCCCACGGAGACGTAGATGCCAACAAGCCACGAATGTGGTCAAATATTAGTGCCGAGATGTTATTTTGGGTTAGGATAGGTTATATTACGTTATTGATGTATATAAATGTACCACGGAGACGTAGAGGCCAACTCGCCATGAATGTTTTCAAATATTACCGCCGAGATGTTAGGTTGGGTTAGGTTACGTTATATTACGTTATAGATGTATCTAAAGGTCCCGCGGAGACGTAGAGGCCAACAAGCCAGGAATGTGATCAAATATTACCGCCGAGATGTTAGGTTGGGTTAGGTTAGGTTATATTACGTTATTGATGTATATAAAGGTCCCACGGATACGTAGAGGCCAACTCGCCAGGTATGTTTTCAAATATTACCGCCGAGACGTTAGGTTGGGTTAGGTTAGGTTATATTACGTTATTGATGTATATAAAGGTCCCACTTAGACGTAGAGGCCAACTCGCCAGGTATGTTGTCAAATATTAGCGCCGAGATGATAGGTTGTGTTAGGTTAGGTTATATTTCGTTATTGATGTATATGAAGATCCCACGGAGACGCAGAGGCCAACAAGCCAGGAATGTGGTCAAATATTACCGCCGAGATGATAGACTGGGTTAGCCTAGCTTATACTATGTTATTGTTGTATATAAAAGTCCGACGGAGACGTATAGGCCAACTCGCCAGGAATGTTGTCAAATATTACCGCCGAGATGTTATTTTGGGTTAGGATAGGTTATATTACGTTACTGATGTATATAAATGTACCACGGAGACGTAGATGCCAACTCGCCATGAATGTTTTCAAATATTACCGCCGAGATGTTAGGTTGGGTTAGGTTAGGTTATATTACGTTATTGATGTATATAAACGTCCCACGGAGACGTAGATGCCAGCAAGCCAGGAATGTTGTCAAATATAACCGCCGAGATGTTATTTTGGGTTAGGATAGGTTATATTACGTTATTGATGTTTATAAAGGACCCACGGAGACGCGGAGGCCAACTCGCCAGGAATGTTGTCAAATATTACCGCCGAGATGATAGGTTGGGTTAGGTTAGGTTATATTACGTTATTGATGTATATAAAGGTCCCACGGAGACGTAGATGCCAGCAAGCCAGGAATGTGGTCAAATATTACCGCCAAGATGTTATTTTGGGTTAGGATAGGTTATATTACGTTATTGATGTATATAAATGTACCACGGAGACGTAGATGCCAACTCGCCATGAATGTTTTCAAATATTACCGCCGAGATGTTAGGTTGGGTTAGGTTAGGTTATATTACGTTATTGATGTATATAAAGGTCCCACGGAGACGTAGAGGCCAACTCGCCAGGAATGTTTTCAAATATTGCCGCCGAGATGTTAGGTAGGGTTAGGTTAGGTTATATTACGTTATAGATGTATTTAAAGGTCCCGCGGAGACGTAGAGGCCAGCAAGCCAGGAATATGATCAAATATTACCGCCGAAATGTTAGGTTGGGTTAGGTTAGGTTATATTACGTTATTGATGTTTATAAAGGACCCACGGAGACGTGGAGGCCAACTCGCCAGGAATGTTGTCAAATATTACCGCCGAGATGATAGGTTGGGTTAGGTTAGGTTATATTACGTTATTGATGTATATAAAGTTCCCACGGAGACGTAGATGCCAGCAAGCCAGGAATGTGGTCAAATATTACCGCCGAGATGTTATTTTGGGTTAGGATAGGTTATATTACGTTATTGATGTATATAAATGTACCACGGAGACGTAGATGCCAACTCGCCATGAATGTTTTCAAATATTACCGCCGAGATGTTAGGTTAGGTTAGGTTAGGTTATATTACGTTATGGATGTCTATAAAGGACCCACGGTGACGTAGAGGCCAACTCGCCAGGAATGTTGTCAAATATTATCACCGCGATGTTAGGTTGGGTTAGGTCAGGTTATATTACGTTATTGATGTATATAAAGGTCCCACGGAGACGTAGATGCCAACAAGCCAGGAATGTGGTCAAATATTACCGCCGAGATGATGGACAGGGTTAGCCTAGCTTATACTATGTTATTGTTGTATATAACGGTCCGACGGAGACGTATAGGCCAACTCGCCAGGAATGTTGTCAAATATTACCGCCGAAATGTTAGGTTGGGTTAGGTTAGGTTATATTACGTTATTGATGTTTATAAAGGACCCACGGAGACGTGGAGGCCAACTCGCCAGGAATGTTGTCAAATATTACCGCCGAGATGATAGGTTGGGTTAGGTTAGGTTATATTACGTTATTGATGTATATAAAGGTCCCACGGAGATGTAGATGCCAGCAAGCCAGGAATGTGGTCAAATATTACCGCCGAGATGTTATTTTGGGTTAGGATAGGTTATATTACGTTATTGATGTATATAAATGTACCACGGAGACGTAGAGGCCAACTCGCCATGAATGTTTTCAAATTTTACCGCCGAGATGTTAGGTTGGGTTAGGTTAGGTTATATTACGTTATTGATGTATATAAAGGTCCCACGGAGACGTAGAGGCCAACTCGCCAGGAATGTTTTCAAATATTGCCGCCGAGATGTTAGGTAGGGTTAGGTTAGGTTATATTACGTTATAGATGTATTTAAAGGTCCCGCGGAGACGTAGAGGCCAGCAAGCCAGGAATGTGATCAAATATTACCGCCGAAATGTTAGGTTGGGTTAGGTTAGGTTATATTACGTTATTGATGTTTATAAAGGACCCACGGAGACGTGGAGGCCAACTCGCCAGGAATGTTGTCAAATATTACCGCCGAGATGATAGGTTGGGTTAGGTCAGGTTATATTACGTTATTGATGTATATAAAGGTCCCACGGAGACGTAGATGCCAACAAGCCAGGAATGTGGTCAAATATTACCGCCGAGATGTTATTTTGGGTTAGGATAGGTTATATTACGTTATTGATGTATATAAATGTACCACGGAGACGTAGAGGCCAACTCGCCATGAATGTTTTCAAATATTACCGCCGAGATGTTAGGTTGGGTTAGGTTAGGTTATATTACGTTATAGATGAATACAAAGGTCCCACGGAGACGTAGAGGCCAACTCGCTAGGAATGTTTTCAAATATTACCGCCGAGATGTTAGGTTGGGTTAGGTTACGTTATATTACGTTATAGATGTATTTAAAGGTCCCGCGGAGACGTAGAGGCCAACAAGCCAGGAATGTGATCAAATATTACCGCCGAGATGTTAGGTTGGGTTAGGTTAGGTTATATTACGTTATTGATGTATATAAAGGTCCCACGGATACGTAGAGGCCAACTCGCCAGGTATGTTTTCAAATATTACCGCCGAGATGTTAGGTTGGGTTAGGTTAGGTTATATTACGTTATTGATGTATATAAAGGTCCCACGGAGACGTAGAGGCCAACTCGCCAGGTATGTTGTCAAATATTAGCGCCGAGATGATAGGTTGTGTTAGGTTAGGTTATATTTCGTTATTGATGTATATGAAGGTCCCACGGAGACGCAGAGGCCAACAAGCCAGGAATGTGGTCAAATATTACCGCCGAGATGATAGACTGGGTTAGCCTAGCTTATACTATGTTATTGTTGTATATAAAAGTCCGACAGGGACGTATAGGCCAACTCGCCAGGAATGTTGTCAAATATTACCGCCGAGATGATAGGTTGGGTTCGGTTAGTTTATATTACGTTATTGATGTATATGAAGGTCAAACCGAGACGTAGAGGCCAACTCGCCAGGAATGTTGTCAAATATTAAAGCCGAGATGATAGGTTGGGTTCGGTTAGGTTATATTACGTTATTGATGTATATGAAGGTCAAACCGAGACGTAGAGGCCAACTCGCCAGGAATGTTGTCAAATATAACCGCCGAGATGTTATTTTGGGTTAGGATAGGTTATATTACGTTATTGATGTATATAAAGGTCCCACGGAGACGTAGATGCCAACAAGCCAGGAATGTGGTCAAATATTACCGCCGAGATGTTAGATTGGGTTAGGTTAGGTTATATTACGTTATTGATGTATATAAAGGTCCCACGGAGACGTAGAGGCCAACAAGCCAGGAATGTGATCAAATATTACAGCCGAGATGTAAGGTTGGGTTAGGTTAGGTTATATTACGTTATTGATGTATATAAAGGTCCCACGGATACGTAGAGGCCAACTCGCCAGGAATGAGGTCAAATATACCGCCCAAACGTTAGGTTGGGTTAGGTTAGGTTATATTTCGTTATTGATGTATATGAAGGTCCCACGGAGACGTAGAGGCCAACTCGCCAGGAATGTTGTCAAATATAACCGCCGAGATGTTATTTTGGGTTAGGATAGGTTATATTACGTTATTGATGTATATAAAGGTCCCACGGAGACGTAGATGCCAACAAGCCAGGAATGTGGTCAAATATTACCGCCGAGATGATGGACAGGGTTAGCCTAGCTTATACTATGTTATTGTTGTATATAACGGTCCGACGGAGACGTATAGGCCAACTCGCCAGGAATGTTGTCAAATATTACCGCCGAAATGTTAGGTTGGGTTAGGTTAGGTTATATTACGTTATTGATGTTTATAAAGGACCCACGGAGACGTGGAGGCCAACTCGCCAGGAATGTTGTCAAATATTACCGCCGAGATGATAGGTTGGGTTAGGTTAGGTTATATTACGTTATTGATGTATATAAAGGTCCCACGGAGATGTAGATGCCAGCAAGCCAGGAATGTGGTCAAATATTACCGCCGAGATGTTATTTTGGGTTAGGATAGGTTATATTACGTTATTGATGTATATAAATGTACCACGGAGACGTAGAGGCCAACTCGCCATGAATGTTTTCAAATTTTACCGCCGAGATGTTAGGTTGGGTTAGGTTAGGTTATATTACGTTATTGATGTATATAAAGGTCCCACGGAAACGTAGAGGCCAACTCGCCAGGAATGTTTTCAAATATTGCCGCCGAGATGTTAGGTAGGGTTAGGTTAGGTTATATTACGTTATAGATGTATTTAAAGGTCCCGCGGAGACGTAGAGGCCAGCAAGCCAGGAATGTGATCAAATATTACCGCCGAAATGTTAGGTTGGGTTAGGTTAGGTTATATTACGTTATTGATGTTTATAAAGGACCCACGGAGACGTGGAGGCCAACTCGCCAGGAATGTTGTCAAATATTACCGCCGAGATGATAGGTTGGGTTAGGTCAGGTTATATTACGTTATTGATGTATATAAAGGTCCCACGGAGACGTAGATGCCAACAAGCCAGGAATGTGGTCAAATATTACCGCCGAGATGTTATTTTGGGTTAGGATAGGTTATATTACGTTATTGATGTATATAAATGTACCACGGAGACGTAGAGGCCAACTCGCCATGAATGTTTTCAAATATTACCGCCGAGATGTTAGGTTGGGTTAGGTTAGGTTATATTACGTTATAGATGAATACAAAGGTCCCACGGAGACGTAGAGGCCAACTCGCTAGGAATGTTTTCAAATATTACCGCCGAGATGTTAGGTTGGGTTAGGTTACGTTATATTACGTTATAGATGTATTTAAAGGTCCCGCGGAGACGTAGAGGCCAACAAGCCAGGAATGTGATCAAATATTACCGCCGAGATGTTAGGTTGGGTTAGGTTAGGTTATATTACGTTATTGATGTATATAAAGGTCCCACGGATACGTAGAGGCCAACTCGCCAGGTATGTTTTCAAATATTACCGCCGAGATGTTAGGTTGGGTTAGGTTAGGTTATATTACGTTATTGATGTATATAAAGGTCCCACGGAGACGTAGAGGCCAACTCGCCAGGTATGTTGTCAAATATTAGCGCCGAGATGATAGGTTGTGTTAGGTTAGGTTATATTTCGTTATTGATGTATATGAAGGTCCCACGGAGACGCAGAGGCCAACAAGCCAGGAATGTGGTCAAATATTACCGCCGAGATGATAGACTGGGTTAGCCTAGCTTATACTATGTTATTGTTGTATATAAAAGTCCGACGGGGACGTATAGGCCAACTCGCCAGGAATGTTGTCAAATATTACCGCCGAGATGATAGGTTGGGTTCGGTTAGTTTATATTACGTTATTGATGTATATGAAGGTCAAACCGAGACGTAGAGGCCAACTCGCCAGGAATGTTGTCAAATATTAAAGCCGAGATGATAGGTTGGGTTCGGTTAGGTTATATTACGTTATTGATGTATATGAAGGTCAAACCGAGACGTAGAGGCCAACTCGCCAGGAATGTTGTCAAATATAACCGCCGAGATGTTATTTTGGGTTAGGATAGGTTATATTACGTTATTGATGTATATAAAGGTCCCACGGAGACGTAGATGCCAACAAGCCAGGAATGTGGTCAAATATTACCGCCGAGATGTTAGATTGGGTTAGGTTAGGTTATATTACGTTATTGATGTATATAAAGGTCCCACGGAGACGTAGAGGCCAACAAGCCAGGAATGTGATCAAATATTACAGCCGAGATGTAAGGTTGGGTTAGGTTAGGTTATATTACGTTATTGATGTATATAAAGGTCCCACGGATACGTAGAGGCCAACTCGCCAGGAATGAGGTCAAATATACCGCCCAAATGTTAGGTTGGGTTAGGTTAGGTTATATTTCGTTATTGATGTATATGAAGGTCCCACGGAGACGTAGAGGCCAACTCGCCAGGAATGTTGTCAAATATAACCGCCGAGATGTTATTTTGGGTTAGGATAGGTTATATTACGTTATTGATGTATATAAAGGTCCCACGGAGACGTAGATGCCAACAAGCCAGGAACGTGGGCAAATATTATCGCCGAGATGCTATTTTGGGTTAGGATAGGTTATATTACGTTATTGATGTATATAAATGTACCACGGAGACGTAAATGCCAACTCGCCATGAATGTTTTCAAA
>CAXAJV010001113.1:0-91000 GCA_963969225.1 Xylocopa violacea | reverse complement strand
GTCGTCTCGTACGTCTCGGTTGGGATTTTATATACGTCTATAGCGTTATATATCTAAACCTAAGGCAGGTTATCATCTCGGATATAGTATTTTACGCCATTCCTGGCGTATCGGCCCCTACTTCACGGTGGGAACATTATACACGTCTATAACGTAACATGACCTAACCTAACCCATCTATCCCCTCGCTGGTAATATTTCACAGAATCCCGTTCGTGTCGTCCCGTACGTCTCGGTTGGGACATTATACACGTCTACAACGTTACATATCCTAACCTAAGGCAGGCTAACACCTCAGATATAATATAATACGCCATTCCTGGCGCATCGGCCTGTACTTCTCGGTGGGAACATTATATTCGACTATAACGTAATATAACATAACTTAACACTTCTTGCCCCTCGCTGGTAATGTTTTACAGAATCCCGCTCGTGACGTCCCGTACATCTCGGTTGGGATATTATATACGTCTATAGCGTTATATATCCTAGCCTAAGGCAGGCTAACATCTCGGATGCAGTATTTTACAACATTCCTGGCATATCGGCCCCTACTTCTCGGTGGGAACATTATCTACATCTATAACGTAACACAACCTTACCTAACCCATCTAGCCCCTCGCTGGTAATATTTTGCAGAATCCCGTTCGTGTCGTCCCGTACGTCTCGGTTGGGATATTATATACGTCTATAGCGTTATATATCCTAACCTAAGGCAGGCTATCATCTCGGATGCAGTATTTTACAACATTCCTGGCATATCGGCCCCTACTTCTCCGTGGGAACGTTATATACGTCTATAACGTATCAAAACCTAACCTAACCCATCTAGCCCCTCGCTGGTAATGTTTTACAGAATCCCGTTCATGTCGTCCCGTACATCTCGGTTTGGACATTATATACGTTTACAGCGTTATATATCCTAACCTAAGGCAGGCCATCATCTCGGATGTAGTATTTTACAACATTCCTGTCGTATCGGGCCCTACTTCTCGGTGGGAACATTATATAGGTCTATAACGTAATATAACCTAACCTAACACATCTAGCCCCTCGCTGGTAATGTTTTACAGAATCCCGTTCGTTTCGTCCCGTACGTTTCGGTAGGACATTATATACGTCTACAGCGTTATATATCCTAACGTAAGGCAGGCTATCATCTCGGATGTAGTATTTTACAACATTCCTGGCGTATCGACCCCTACTTCTCGGTGGGAACATTATATTCGTCTATAACGTAATATAACCTAACCTAACACATCTAGCCCCTCACTGGTAATGTTTTACAGAATCCCGTTCGTGTCGTCCCGTACATCTCGGTTTGGACATTATATACGTTTACAGCGTTATATATCCTAACCTAAGGCAGGCCATCATCTCGGATGTAGTATTTTACAACATTCCTGTCGTATCGGCCCCTACTTCTCGGTGGGAACATTATATAGGTCTATAACGTAATATAACCTAACCTAACACATCTAGCCCCTCACTGGTAATGTTTTACAGAATCCCGTTCGTGTCGTCCCGTACATCTCGGTTGGAATATTATATACGTCTATAGCGTTATATATCCAAACCTAAAGCAGGCTATCATCTCGGATGCAGTATTTTACAACATTCCTGGCATATCGGCCCCTACTTCTCGGTGGGAACATTATATACGTCTGTAACGTATCAAAACCTAACCTAACCCATCTAACCCCTCGCTGGTAATGTTTTACAGAATCCCGTTCGTGTCGTCCCGTACGTTTCGGTTGGACATTATATACGTCTACAGCGTTATATATCCTAACGTAAGGCAGGCTATCATCTCGGATGTAGTATATTACAACATTCCTGGCGTATCGACCCCTACTTCTCGGTGGGAACATTATATTCGTCTATAACGTAATATAACCTAACCTAACACATCTAGCCCCTCGCTGGTAATGTTTTACAGAATCCCGTTCGTGTCGTCCCGTACGTCTCGGTTGGGACATTACATACGTCTACATCGTTATGTATCCTAACGTAAGGCAGGCTATCGTCTCGGATGTAGTATTTCACAACATTCCTAGCTTATCGGCCCCTACTTCTCGGTGGGAACATTATATAGGTCTATAACGTAATATAACCTATCCTAGCACATCTAGCCCCTCGCTGGTAATGTTTTACAGAATCCCGTTCGCGTCGTCCCGTACGTCTCGGTTGGGATATTATATACGTCTATAGCGTTATATATCCTAACCTAAGGCAGGCTATCATCTCGGATGCAGTATTTTACAACAATCCTGGCATATCGGCCCCTACTTCTCGGTGGGAACATTATATACGTCTATAACGTATCAAAACCTAACCTAACCCATCTAACCCCTCGCTGGTAATGTTTTACAGAATCCCGTTCCTGTCGTCTCGTACGTCTCGGTTGGGATTTTATATACGTCCATAGCGTTATATATCTAAACCTAAGGCAGGTTATCATCTCGGATATAGTATTTTACAACATTCCTGGCGTATCGGCCCCTACATCTCGGTGGGAACATTATATACCTCTATAACGTACTATGACGTTTACCTAACTAACCTACCCCACGCTGGTAATGTTTTACAGAATCCCGGTCGTGTCGTCCCGTACGTCTCGGTTGGGACATTGTATACGTCTATAGCGTTATATATCCTAACCTAAGGTAGGCTAACATCTCGGATATTGTATTTTACAACATTCCTGGCATATCGGCCCCTACTTCTCGGTGGGAACATTATCTACATCTATAACGTAACATAACCTTACCTAACCCATCTAGCCCCTCGCTGGTAATATTTTACAGAATCCCGTTCGTGCGGTCCCGCACGTCTCGGTTGGGATATTATATACGTCTATAGCGTTATATATCCTAACCTAAGGCAGGCTATCATCTCGGATGTAGAATTTTACAACATTCCTGGCATATCGGCCCCTACTTCTCGGTGGGAACGTTATATACGACTATAACGTATCAAAACCTAACCTAACCCATCTAGCCCCTCGCTGGTAATATTTTACAGAATCCCGTTCGTGCCGTCCCGTACGTCTCGGTTGGGACGTTATATACGTCTACAGCGTTATATATCCTAACCTAAGGCAGGTTAACATCTCGGATGCAGTATTTTACGCCATTCCTGGCGTATCGGCCCCTACTTCACGGTGGGAACATTATACACGTCTATAACGTAACATGACCTAACCTAACCCATCTATCCCCTCGCTGGTAATATTTCACAGAATCCCGTTCGTGTCGTCCCGTACATCTCGGTTGGGACATTATACACGTCTACAACGTTACATATCCTAACCTAAGGCAGGCTAACACCTCAGATATAATATATTACGCCATTCCTGGCGCATCGGCCTGTACTTCTCGGTGGGAACATTATATTCGACTATAACGTAATATAACATAACTTAACACTTCTTGCCCCTCGCTGGTAATGTTTTACAGAATCCCGCTCGTGACGTCCCGTACATCTCGGTTGGGATATTATATACGTCTATAGCGTTATATATCCTAGCCTAAGGCAGGCTAACATCTCCGATGCAGTATTTTACAACATTCCTGGCATATCGGCCCCTACTTCTCGGTGGGAACATTATCTACATCTATAACGTAACACAACCTTACCTAACCCATCTAGCCCCTCGCTGGTAATATTTTGCAGAATCCCGTTCGTGTCGTCCCGTACGTCTCGGTTGGGATATTATATACGTCTATAGCGTTATATATCCTAACCTAAGGCAGGCTATCATCTCGGATGCAGTATTTTACAACATTCCTGGCATATCGGCCCCTACTTCTCCGTGGGAACGTTATATTCGTCTATAACGTATCAAAACCTAACCTAACCCATCTAGCCCCTCGCTGGTAATGTTTTACAGAATCCCGTTCGTTTCGTCCCGTACGTTTCGGTAGGACATTATATACGTCTACAGCGTTATATATCCTAACGTAAGGCAGGCTATCATCTCGGATGTAGTATTTTACAACATTCCTGGCGTATCGACCTCTACTTCTCGGTGGGAACATTATATTCGTCTATAACGTAATATAACCTAACCTAACACATCTAGCCCCTCACTGGTAATGTTTTACAGAATCCCGTTCGTGTCGTCCCGTACATCTCGGTTTGGACATTATATACGTTTACAGCGTTATATATCCTAACCTAAGGCAGGCCATCATCTCGGATGTAGTATTTTACAACATTCCTGTCGTATCGGCCCCTACTTCTCGGTGGGAACATTATATAGGTCTATAACGTAATATAACCTAACCTAACACATCTAGCCCCTCGCTGGTAATGTTTTACAGAATCCCGTTCGTGTCGTCCCGTACATCTCGGTTTGGACATTATATACGTTTACAGCGTTATATATCCTAACCTAAGGCAGGCCATCATCTCGGATGTAGTATTTTACAACATTCCTGTCGTATCGGCCCCTACTTCTCGGTGGGAACATTATATAGGTCTATAACGTAATATAACCTAACCTAACACATCTTGCCCCTCGCTGGTAATGTTTTACAGAATCCCGTTCGTGTCGTCCCGTACATCTCGGTTTGGACATTATATACGTTTACAGCGTTATATATCCTAACCTAAGGCAGGCCATCATCTCGGATGTAGTATTTTACAACATTCCTGTCGTATCGGCCCCTACTTCTCGGTGGGAACATTATATAGGTCTATAACGTAATATAACCTAACCTAACACATCTAGCCCCTCGCTGGTAATGTTTTACAGAATCCCGTTCGTGTCGTCCCGTACGTTTCGGTTGGACATTATATACGTCTACAGCGTTATATATCCTAACGTAAGGCAGGCTATCATCTCGGATGTAGTATTTTACAACATTCCTGGCGTATCGACCCCTACTTCTCGGTGGGAACATTATATTCGTCTATAACGTAATATAACCTAACCAAACACATCTAGCCCCTCGCTGGTAATGTTTTACAGAATCCCGTTCGTGTCGTCCCGTACATCTCGGTTTGGACATTATATACGTTTACAGCGTTATATATCCTAACCTAAGGCAGGCCATCATCTCGGATGTAGTATTTTACAACATTCCTGTCGTATCGGCCCCTACTTCTCGGTGGGAACATTATACAGGTCTATAACGTAATATAACCTAACCTAACACATCTAGCCCCTCGCTGGTAATGTTTTACAGAATCCCGTTCGTGTCGTCCCGTACATCTCGGTTTGGACATTATATACGTTTACAGCGTTATATATCCTAACCTAAGGCAGGCCATCATCTCGGATGTAGTATTTTACAACATTCCTGTCGTATCGGCCCCTACTTCTCGGTGGGAACATTATATACGTCTGTAACGTATCAAAACCTAACCTAACCCATCTAACCCCTCGCTGGTAATGTTTTACAGAATCCCGTTCGTGTCGTCCCGTACGTTTCGGTTGGACATTATATACGTCTACAGCGTTATATATCCTAACGTAAGGCAGGCTATCATCTCGGATGTAGTATATTACAACATTCCTGGCGTATCGACCCCTACTTCTCGGTGGGAACATTATATTCGTCTATAACGTAATATAACCTAACCTAACACATCTAGCCCCTCGCTGGTAATGTTTTACAGAATCCCGTTCGTGTCGTCCCGTACGTCTCGGTTGGGACATTACATACGTCTACATCGTTATATATCCTAACGTAAGGCAGGCTATCGTCTCGGATGTAGTATTTCACAACATTCCTAGCGTATCGGCCCCTACTTCTCGGTGGGAACATTATATAGGTCTATAACGTAATTAAACCTATCCTAGCACATCTAGCCCCTCGCTGGTAATGTTTTACAGAATCCCGTTCGCGTCGTCCCGTACGTCTCGGTTGGGAGATTATATACGTCTACAGCGTTATATATCCTAGCCTAAGGCAGGCTATCATCTCGGATGCAGTATTTTACTACATTCCTGGTATTTCGGCCCCTACTTCTCGGTGGGAACATTATATACGTCTATAACGTTTCACAACCTAACCTAACACATCTAGCCCCTCGCAGGTAATGTTCTACAGAATCCCGTTCGTTTCGTCCCGTACATCTCGGGTGGGATATTATATACGTCTATAGCGATATATATCCTAACCTAAGGCAGGCTATCATCTCGGATGTAGTTATTTACAACATTCATGGCGTATCGGCCCGTACTTCTCGGTGGGAACATTATATTCGTTTATAACGTAATATAACCTAACCTAACACATCTAGCCCCTCGCTGGTAATGTTTTACAGAATCCCGTTCGTGACGTCCCGTACATCTCGGTTGGAATATTATATACGTCTATAGCGTTATATGTCCTAACCTAAGGCAGGCTATCATCTCGGATGTATTTGTTTACAGCATTCATGGCGTATCGGCCCCTACTTCTCGGTGGAAACATTATATACGTCTATAACGTATCACATCCAAACATAACCCATCTAGGCTCTCGCTGGTAATGTTTTACAGAATCCCGCTCGTGGCGTCCCGTACATCTCGGTTGGACATTATATACGTCTACAGCGTTATATATCCTAACGTAAGGCAGGCTATCATCTCGGATGTAGTATTTTACAACATTCCTGGCGTATCGACCCCTACTTCTCGGTGGGAACATTATATTCGTCTATAACGTAATATAACCTAACCTAACCCATCTAACCCCTCGCTGGCAATGTTTTACAGAATCCCGCTCGTGACGTCCCGTACATCTAGGTTGGGATATTATATTCGTCTATAGCGTTATATATCCTAGCCTAAGGCAGGCTATCATCTCGGATGCAGTATTTTACAACATTCCTGGCATATCAGCACCTACTTCTCGGTGCGAACATTATATACGTCTATAACGTATCACAACCGAACCTAACCCATCTAGCCCCTCGCTGGTAATGTTTTACAGAAACCCGTTCGTGTCGTCCCGTACGTCTCGGTTGGGATATTATATACGTCTATAGCGTTATATATCCTAACGTAAGGCAGGCTATCAAATCGGATGTAGTATTTTACAACATTCCTGGCGTATCGACCCCTACTTCTCGGTGGGAACATTATATACGTCTATAACGTATCAAAACCTAACCTAACACATCTAGCCCCTCGCTGGTAATGTTTTACAGAATCCCGTTCGTGTCGTCCCGTACGTTTCGGTTGGACATTATATACGTCTACAGCGTTATATATCCTAACGTAAGGTAGGCTATCATCTCGGATGTAGTATTTTACAACATTCCTGGCGTATCGACCCCTACTTCTCGGTGGTAACATTATATTCGTCTATAACGTAATATAACCTAACCTAACACATCTAGCCCCTCGCTGGTATTGTTTTACAGAATCCCGTTCGTGTCGTCCCGTACGTCTCGGTTGGGACATTACATACGTCTACATCGTTATATATCCTAACCTAAGGCAGGCTATCGTCTCGGATGTAGTATTTCACAACATTCCTAGCGTATCGGCCCCTTCTTCTCGGTGGGAACATTATATAGGTCTATAACGTAATATAACCTATCCTAGCACATCTAGCCCCTCGCTGGTAATGTTTTACAGAATCCCGTTCGCGTCGTCCCGTACGTCTCGGTTGGGAGATTATATAAGTCTTCAGCGTTATATATCCTAACCTAAGGCAGGCTATCATCTCGGATGCAGTATTTTACAACATTCCTGGCATTTCGGCCCCTACTTCTCGGTGGGAACATTATATACGTCTATTACGTTTCACAACCTAACCTAACACATCTAGCCCCTCGCAGGTAATGTTCTACAGAATCCCGTTCGTTTCGTCCCGTACATCTCGGTTGGGATATTATATACGTCTATAGCGTTATATATCCTAACCTAAGGCAGGCTATCATCTCGGATGTAGTTATTTACAACATTCATGGCGTATCGGCCCGTACTTCTCGCTGGGAACATTATATACGTCTATAACGAAATATAACCTAACCAAACACATCTAGCCCCTCGCTGGTAATGTTTTACAGAATCCCGTTCGTGACGTCCCGTACATCACGGTTGGAATATTATATACGTCTATAGTGTTATATATCCTAACCTAAGGCAGGCTATCACCTCGGATGTAGTATTTTACAACATTCATGACGTATAGGCCCCTACTTCTCGGTGGGAACATTATATAGGTCTATATCGTAATATAACCTAACCTAACACATCTAGCCCCTCGCTGGTAATGTTTTACAGAATCCCGTTCGTGTCGTCCCGTACGTCTCGGTTGGGACATTATATACGTCTACAGCGTTATATATCCTAACCTAAGGCAGGCTAACATCTCGGATGCAGTATTTTACGCCATTCCTGGCGTATCGACCCCTACTTCTCGGTGCGATTATTATATTCGTCTATAACGTATCAAAACCTAACCTAACCCATCTAGCCGCTCGCTCGTAATGTTTTACAGAATCCCGTTCCTGTCGTCCCGTACATCTCGGTTGGGACATTATATACGTTTACAGCGTTATATATCCTAACGTAAGGCAGGCTATCATCCCGGATGAAGTCTTTTACAACATTCCTGACGTATCGGCCCCTACTTCTCAGTGGGAACATTATATACGTCTATAACGTATCAAAACCGAACCTAACCCATCTAGCCCCTCGCTGGTAATGTTTTACAGAATCCCGTTCGCGTCGTCCCGTACGTCTCGGTTGGGATATTATATACGTCTATAGCGTTATATATCCTAACCTAAGGCAGGCTATCATCTCGGATGCAGTATTTTACAACAATCCTGGCATATCGGCCCCTACTTCTCGGTGGGAACATTATATACGTCTATAACGTATCAAAACCTAACCTAACCCATCTAACCCCTCGCTGGTAATGTTTTACAGAATCCCGTTCCTGTCGTCTCGTACGTCTCGGTTGGGATTTTATATACGTCTATAGCGTTATATATCTAAACCTAAGGCAGGTTATCATCTCGGATATAGTATTTTACAACATTCCTGGCGTATCGGCCACCACTTCTCGGTGGGAACATTACATTCGTCTATAACGTAATATAACCTAACCTAACACATCTAGCCCCTCGCTGGTAATGTTTTACAGAATCCCGTTCGCGTCGTCCCGTACGTCTCGGTTGGGATATTATAAACGTCTATAGCGTTATATATCCTAACCTAAGGCAGGCTATCATCTCGGATGCAGTATTTTACAACAATCCTGGCATATCGGCCCCTACTTCTCGGTGGGAACATTATATACGTCTATAACGTATCAAAACCTAACCTAACCCATCTAACCCCTCGCTGGTAATGTTTTACAGAATCCCGTTCCTGTCGTCTCGTACGTCTCGGTTGGGATTTTATATACGTCTATAGCGTTATATATCTAAACCTAAGGCAGGTTATCATCTCGGATGTAGTATTTTACAACATTCCTGGCGTATCGGCCACTACTTCTCGGTGGGAACATTACATTCGTCTATAACGTAATATAACCTAACCTAACACATCTAGCCCCTCGCTGGTAATGTTTTACAGAATCCCGTTCGTGACGTCCCGTACATCTCGGTTGGAATATTATATACGTCTATAGCGTTATATATCCTAACCTAAGGCAAGCTATTATCTCGGATGTAGTATTTTACAACATTCCTGGCGTATCGGCTCTACTTGTCGGTGGGAACATTATATAGGTCTATAACGTAATATGACCTAACCTAATACATCTAGCCCCTCGCTGGTAATGTTTTACAGAAACCCGTTCGTGTCGTCCCGTACGTCTCGGTTGGGATATTATATACGTCTATAGCGTTATATATCCTAACCTAAGGCAGGCTATCACCTCGGATGCAGTATTTTACAACATTCCTGGCATATCGGCCCCTACTTCTCGGTGGGAACATTATATACGTCTATAACGTATCAAAACCTAACCTAACCCATCTAGCCCCTCGCTGGTAATGTTTTACAGAATCCCGTTCATGTCGTCCCGTACATCTCGGTTTGGACATTATATACGTTTACAGCGTTATATATCCTAACCTAAGGCAGGCCATCATCTCGGATGTAGTATTTTACAACATTCCTGTCGTATCGGCCCCTACTTCTCGGTGGGAACATTATATAGGTCTATAACGTAATATAACCTAACCTAACACATCTTGCCCCTCGCTGGTAATGTTTTAAAGAATCCCGTTCGTGTCGTCCCGTACATCTCGGTTTGGACATTATATACGTTTACAGCGTTATATATCCTAACCTAAGGCAGGCCATCATCTCGGATGTAGTATTTTACAACATTCCTGTCGTATCGGCCCCTACTTCTCGGTGGGAACATTATATAGGTCTATAACGTAATATAACCTAACCTAACACATCTAGCCCCTCGCTGGTAATGTTTTACAGAATCCCGTTCGTGTCGTCCCGTACGTCTCGGTTGGGATATTATATACGTCTATAGCGTTATATATCCTAACCTAAGGCAGGCTATCATCTCGAATGCAGTATTTTGCAACAATCCTGGCATATCGGCCCCTACTTCTCGGTGGGAACATTATATACGTCTATAACGTATCAAAACCTAACCTAACCCATCTAACCCCTCGCTGGTAATGTTTTACAGAATCCCGTTCCTGTCGTCTCGTACGTCTCGGTTGGGATATTATATACGCCTACAGCGATATATATCCTAACGTAAGGCAGGCTAACATCTCGGATGTAGTATTTTACAACATACCTGGCGTATCGGCCTCTACTTCTCGGTGGGAACATTATATTCGTCTATAACGTAATATAACCTAACCTAACACATCTAGCCTCTCGCTGGTAATGTTTTACAGAATCCCGTTCGTGTCGTCCCGTACGTCTCGGTTGGGATATTATATACGTCTATAGCGTTATATATCCTAACCTAAGGCAGGTTAACATCTCGGATGCAGTATTTTACGCCATTCCTGGCGGTGACGGCCCCTACTTCTCGGTGGGAACATTATATACCTCTATAACGTACTATGACGTTTACCTAACTAACCTACCCCACGCTGGTAATGTTTTACAGAATCCCGGTCGTGTCGTCCCGTACGTCTCGGTTGGGACATTATATACGTCTATAGCGTTATATATCCTAACCTAAGGTAGGCTAACATCTCGGATATAGTATTTTACAACATTCCTGGCATATCGGCCCCTACTTCTCGGTGGGAACATTATATACGTCTATAACGTATCAAAACCTAACCTAACCCATCTAACCCCTCGCTGGTAATGTTTTACAGAATCCCGTTCCTGTCATCCCGTACATCTCGGTTGGGATATTATATACGTCTACAGCGATATATATCCTAACGTAAGGCAGGCTAGCATCTCGGATGTAGTATTTTACGCCATTCCTGGCGCATCGGCCTGTACTTCTCGGTGGGAACATTATATTCGACTATAACGTAATATAACATAACCTAACACATCTAGCCCCTCGCTGGTAATGTTTTACAGAATCCCGTTCGTGTCGTCCCGTACGTTTCGGTTGGACATTATATACGTCTACAGCGTTATATATCCTAACGTAAGGCAGGCTATCATCTCGGATGTAGTATATTACAACATTCCTGGCCTATCGACCCCTACTTCTCGGTGGGAACATTATATTCGTCTATAACGTAATATAACCTAACCTAACACATCTAGCCCCTCGCTGGTAATGTTTTACAGAATCCCGTTCGTGTCGTCCCGTACGTCTCGGTTGGGACATTACATACGTCTACATCGTTATATATCCTAACGTAAGGCAGGCTATCGTCTCGGATGTAGTATTTCACAACATTCCTAGCTTATCGGCCCCTACTTCTCGGTGGGAACATTATATAGGTCTATAACGTAATATAACCTATCCTAGCACATCTAGCCCCTCGCTGGTAATGTTTTACAGAATCCCGTTCGCGTCGTCCCGTACGTCTCGGTTGGGATATTATATACGTCTATAGCGTTATATATCCTAACCTAAGGCAGGCTATCATCTCGGATGCAGTATTTTACAACAATCCTGGCATATCGGCCCCTACTTCTCGGTGGGAACATTATATACGTCTATAACGTATCAAAACCTAACCTAACCCATCTAACCCCTCGCTGGTAATGTTTTACAGAATCCCGTTCCTGTCGTCTCGTACGTCTCGGTTGGGATTTTATATACGTCTATAGCGTTATATATCTAAACCTAAGGCAGGTTATCATCTCGGATATAGTATTTTACAACATTCCTGGCGTATCGGCCACTACTTCTCGGTGGGAACATTACATTCGTCTATAACGTAATATAACCTAACCTAACACATCTAGCCCCTCGCTGGTAATGTTTTACAGAATCCCGTTCGCGTCGTCCCGTACGTCTCGGTTGGGATATTATAAACGTCTATAGCGTTATATATCCTAACCTAAGGCAGGCTATCATCTCGGATGCAGTATTTTACAACAATCCTGGCATATCGGCCCCTACTTCTCGGTGGGAACATTATATACGTCTATAACGTATCAAAACCTAACCTAACCCATCTAACCCCTCGCTGGTAATGTTTTACAGAATCCCGTTCCTGTCGTCTCGTACGTCTCGGTTGGGATTTTATATACGTCTATAGCGTTATATATCTAAACCTAAGGCAGGTTATCATCTCGGATGTAGTATTTTACAACATTCCTGGCGTATCGGCCACTACTTCTCGGTGGGAACATTACATTCGTCTATAACGTAATATAACCTAACCTAACACATCTAGCCCCTCGCTGGTAATGTTTTACAGAATCCCGTTCGTGACGTCCCGTACATCTCGGTTGGAATATTATATACGTCTATAGCGTTATATATCCTAACCTAAGGCAAGCTATTATCTCGGATGTAGTATTTTACAACATTCCTGGCGTATCGGCTCTACTTGTCGGTGGGAACATTATATAGGTCTATAACGTAATATAACCTAACCTAATACATCTAGCCCCTCGCTGGTAATGTTTTACAGAAACCCGTTCGTGTCGTCCCGTACGTCTCGGTTGGGATATTATATACGTCTATAGCGTTATATATCCTAACCTAAGGCAGGCTATCACCTCGGATGCAGTATTTTACAACATTCCTGGCATATCGGCCCCTACTTCTCGGTGGGAACATTATATACGTCTATAACGTATCAAAACCTAACCTAACCCATCTAGCCCCTCGCTGGTAATGTTTTACAGAATCCCGTTCATGTCGTCCCGTACATCTCGGTTTGGACATTATATACGTTTACAGCGTTATATATCCTAACCTAAGGCAGGCCATCATCTCGGATGTAGTATTTTACAACATTCCTGTCGTATCGGCCCCTACTTCTCGGTGGGAACATTATATAGGTCTATAACGTAATATAACCTAACCTAACACATCTTGCCCCTCGCTGGTAATGTTTTAAAGAATCCCGTTCGTGTCGTCCCGTACATCTCGGTTTGGACATTATATACGTTTACAGCGTTATATATCCTAACCTAAGGCAGGCCATCATCTCGGATGTAGTATTTTACAACATTCCTGTCGTATCGGCCCCTACTTCTCGGTGGGAACATTATATAGGTCTATAACGTAATATAACCTAACCTAACACATCTAGCCCCTCGCTGGTAATGTTTTACAGAATCCCGTTCGTGTCGTCCCGTACGTTTCGGTTGGACATTATATACGTCTACAGCGTTATATATCCTAACGTAAGGCAGGCTATCATCTCGGATGTAGTATTTTACAACATTCCTGGCGTATCGACCCCTACTTCTCGGTGGGAACATTATATTCGTCTATAACGTAATATAACCTAACCTAACACATCTAGCCCCTCGCTGGTAATGTTTTACAGAATCCCGTTAGTGTCGTCCCGTACGTCTCGGTTGGGATATTATATACGTCTATAGCGTTATATATCCTAACCTAAGGCAGGCTATCATCTCGAATGCAGTATTTTACAACATTCCTGGCATATCGGCCCCTACTTCTCGGTGGGAACATTATATACGTCTATAACATATCAAAACCTAACCTAACCCATCTAACCCCTCGCTGGTAATGTTTTACAGAATCCCGTTCCTGTCGTCTCGTATGTCTCGGTTGGGATGTTATATACGTCTATAGCGTTATATATCTAAACCTAAGGCAGGTTATCATCTCGGATGTAGTATTTTACAACATTCCTGGCGTATCGGCTTCTACTTCTCGGTGGGAACATTATATTCGTCTATAACGTAATATAACCTAACCTAACACATCTAGCCCCTCGCTGGTAATGTTTTACAGAATCCCGTTCGTGAAGTCCCGTACATCTCGGTTGGAATATTATATACGCCTATAGCGTTAGATGTCGTAACCTAAGGCAGGCTATCATCTCGAATGTATTTATTTACAACATTCATGGCGTATCGGCCCCTACTTCTCGGTGGGAACATTATATACGTCTATAACGTATCACATCCAAACATAACCCATCTATGCTCTCGCTGGTAATGTTTTACAGAATCCCGCTCGTGGCGTCCCGTACATCTCGGTTGGAATATTATATACGTCTATAGCGTTATATATCCTAACCTAAGGCAAGCTATCATCTCGGGTGTAGTATTTTACAACATTCCTGACGTATCGGCCCCTACTTCTCGGTGGGAACATTATATAGGTCTATAACGTAATATAACCTAACCTAACACATCTAGACCCTCGCTGGTAATGTTTCACTGAATACCGTTCGTGTCGTCCCGTACATCTCCGTTGGAATATTATATACGTCTATAGCGTTATATATCCTAACCTAAGGCAAGCTATCATCTCGGATGCAGTATTTTACAACATTCCTGGCATACCGGCCCCTACTTCTCGGTGGGAACATTATATTCGACTATAACGTAATATAACATAACTTAACACTTCTTGCCCCTCGCTGGTAATGTTTTACAGAATCCCGTTCATGTCGTCCCGTACATCTCGGTTTGGACATTATATACGTTTACAGCGTTATATATCCTAACCTAAGGCAGGCCATCATCTCGGATGTAGTATTTTACAACATTCCTGTCGTATCGGCCCCTACTTCTCGGTGGGAACATTATATAGGTCTATAACGTAATATAACCTAACCTAACACATCTTGCCCCTCGCTGGTAATGTTTTACAGAATCCCGTTCGTGTCGTCCCGTACATCTCGGTTTGGACATTATATACGTTTACAGCGTTATATATCCTAACCTAAGGCAGGCCATCATCTCGGATGTAGTATTTTACAACATTCCTGTCGTATCGGCCCCTACTTCTCGGTGGGAACATTATATAGGTCTATAACGTAATATAACCTAACCTAACACATCTAGCCCCTCGCTGGTAATGTTTTACAGAATCCCGTTCGTGTCGTCCCGTACGTTTCGGTTGGACATTATATACGTCTACAGCGTTATATATCCTAACGTAAGGCAGGCTATCATCTCGGATGTAGTATTTTACAACATTCCTGGCGTATCGACCCCTACTTCTCGGTGGGAACATTATATTCGTCTATAACGTAATATAACCTAACCTAACACATCTAGCCCCTCGCTGGTAATGTTTTACAGAATCCCGTTCGTGTCGTCCCGTACGTCTCGGTTGGGATATTATATACGTCTATAGCGTTATATATCCTAACCTAAGGCAGGCTATCATCTCGAATGCAGTATTTTGCAACAATCCTGGCATATCGGCCCCTACTTCTCGGTGGGAACATTATATACGTCTATAACGTATCAAAACCTAACCTAACCCATCTAACCCCTCGCTGGTAATGTTTTACAGAATCCCGTTCCTGTCGTCTCGTACGTCTCGGTTGGGATATTATATACGCCTACAGCGATATATATCCTAACGTAAGGCAGGCTAACATCTCGGATGTAGTATTTTACAACATACCTGGCGTATCGGCCTCTACTTCTCGGTGGGAACATTATATTCGTCTATAACGTAATATAACCTAACCTAACACATCTAGCCTCTCGCTGGTAATGTTTTACAGAATCCCGTTCGTGTCGTCCCGTACGTCTCGGTTGGGATATTATATACGTCTATAGCGTTATATATCCTAACCTAAGGCAGGTTAACATCTCGGATGCAGAATTTTACGCCATTCCTGGCGGTGACGGCCCCTACTTCTCGGTGGGAACATTATATACCTCTATAACGTACTATGACGTTTACCTAACTAACCTACCCCACGCTGGTAATGTTTTACAGAATCCCGTTCGTGTCGTCCCGTACATCTCGGTTTGGACATTATATACGTTTACAGCGTTATATATCCTAACCTAAGGCAGGCCATCATCTCGGATGTAGTATTTTACAACATTCCTGTCGTATCGGCCCCTACTTCTCGGTGGGAACATTATATAGGTCTATAACGTAATATAACCTAACCTAACACATCTAGCCCCTCGCTGGTAATGTTTTACAGAATCCCGTTCGTGTCGTCCCGTACGTTTCGGTTGGACATTATATACGTCTACAGCGTTATATATCCTAACGTAAGGCAGGCTATCATCTCGGATGTAGTATTTTACAACATTCCTGGCGTATCGACCCCTACTTCTCGGTGGGAACATTATATTCGTCTATAACGTAATATAACCTAACCTAACACATCTAGCCCCTCGCTGGTAATGTTTTACAGAATCCCGTTCGTGTCGTCCCGTACGTCTCGGTTGGGATATTATATACGTCTATAGCGTTATATATCCTAACCTAAGGCAGGCTATCATCTCGAATGCAGTATTTTACAACAATCCTGGCATATCGGCCCCTACTTCTCGGTGGGAACATTATATACGTCTATAACGTATCAAAACCTAACCTAACCCATCTAACCCCTCGCTGGTAATGTTTTACAGAATCCCGTTCCTGTCATCCCGTACATCTCGGTTGGGATATTATATACGTCTATAGCGTTATATATCCTAACCTAAGGCAGGCTATCATCTCGAATGCAGTATTTTACAACAATCCTGGCATATCGGCCCCTACTTCTCGGTGGGAACATTATATACGTCTATAACGTATCAAAACCTAACCTAACCCATCTAACCCCTCGCTGGTAATGTTTTACAGAATCCCGTTCGTGTCGTCCCGTACGTCTCGGTTGGGATATTATATACGTCTATAGCGTTATATATCCTAACCTAAGGCAGGTTAACATCTCGGATGCAGTATTTTACGCCATTCCTGGCGGTGACGGCCCCTACTTCTCGGTGGGAACATTATATACCTCTATAACGTACTATGACGTTTACCTAACTAACCTACCCCACGCTGGTAATGTTTTACAGAATCCCGGTCGTGTCGTCCCGTACGTCTCGGTTGGGACATTATATACGTCTATAGCGTTATATATCCTAACCTAAGGTAGGCTAACATCTCGGATATTGTATTTTACAACATTCCTGGCATATCGGCACCTACTTCTCGGTGGGAACATTATCTACATCTATAACGTAACATAACCTTACCTAACCCATCTAGCCCCTCGCTGGTAATATTTTACAGAATCCCGTTCGTGCGGTCCCGCACGTCTCGGTTGGGATATTATATACGTCTATAGCGTTATATATCCTAACCTAAGGCAGGCTATCATCTCGGATGTAGAATTTTACAACATTCCTGGCATATCGGCCCCTACTTCTCGGTGGGAACCTTATATACGACTATAACGTATCAAAACCTAACCTAACCCATCTAGCCCCTCGCTGGTAATGTTTTACAGAATCCCGTTCGTGCCGTCCCGTACGTCTCGGTTGGGACGTTATATACGTCTACAGCGTTATATATCCTAACCTAAGGCAGGTTAACATCTCGGATGCAGTATTTTACAACATTCCTGGCATATCGGCCCCTACTTCTCGGTGGGAACATTACATTCGTCTATAACGTAATATAACCTAACCTAACCCATCTAGCCCCTCGCTGGTAATGTTTTACAGAATCCCGTTCGTGACGTCCCGTACATCTCGGTTGGAATATTATATACGTCTATAGCGTTATATATCCTAACCTAAGGCAAGCTATTATCTCGGATGTAGTATTTTACAACATTCCTGGCGTATCGGCTCTACTTGTCGGTGGGAACATTATATAGGTCTATAACGTAATATAACCTAACCTAATACATCTAGCCCCTCGCTGGTAATGTTTTACAGAATCCCGCTCGTGGCGTCCCGTACATCTCGGTTGGAATATTATATACGTCTATAGCGTTATATATCCTAACCTAAGGCAAGCTATCATCTCGGGTGTAGTATTTTACAACATTCCTGACGTATCGGCCCCTACTTCTCGGTGGGAACATTATATAGGTCTATAACGTAATATAACCTAACCTAACACATCTAGACCCTCGCTGGTAATGTTTCACTGAATACCGTTCGTGTCGTCCCGTACATCTCCGTTGGAATATTATATACGTCTATAGCGTTATATATCCTAACCTAAGGCAAGCTATCATCTCGCATGCAGTATTTTACAACATTCCTGGCATACCGGCCCCTACTTCTCGGTGGGAACATTATATACGTCTATAACGTATCAAAACCTAACCTAACCCATCTAACCCCTCGCTGGTAATGTTTTACAGAATCCCGTTCCTGTCATCCCGTACATCTCGGTTGGGATATTATATACGTCTACAGCGATATATATCCTAACGTAAGGCAGGCTAACATCTCGGATGTAGTATTTTACGCCATTACTGGCGCATCGGCCTGTACTTCTCGGTGGGAACATTATATTCGACTATAACGTAATATAACATAACTTAACACTTCTTGCCCCTCGCTGGTAATGTTTTACAGAATCCCGTTCATGTCGTCCCGTACATCTCGGTTTGGACATTATATACGTTTACAGCGTTATATATCCTAACCTAAGGCAGGCCATCATCTCGGATGTAGTATTTTACAACATTCCTGTCGTATCGGCCCCTACTTCTCGGTGGGAACATTATATAGGTCTATAACGTAATATAACCTAACCTAACACATCTTGCCCCTCGGTGGTAATGTTTTACAGAATCCCGTTCGTGTCGTCCCGTACATCTCGGTTTGGACATTATATACGTTTACAGCGTTATATATCCTAACCTAAGGCAGGCCATCATCTCGGATGTAGTATTTTACAACATTCCTGTCGTATCGGCCCCTACTTCTCGGTGGGAACATTATATAGGTCTATAACGTAATATAACCTAACCTAACACATCTAGCCCCTCGCTGGTAATGTTTTACAGAATCCCGTTCGTGTCGTCCCGTACGTTTCGGTTGGACATTATATACGTCTACAGCGTTATATATCCTAACGTAAGGCAGGCTATCATCTCGGATGTAGTATTTTACAACATTCCTGGCGTATCGACACCTACTTCTCGGTGGGAACATTATATTCGTCTATAACGTAATATAACCTAACCTAACACATCTAGCCCCTCGCTGGTAATGTTTTACAGAATCCCGTTCGTGTCGTCCCGTACGTCTCGGTTGGGATATTATATACGTCTATAGCGTTATATATCCTAACCTAAGGCAGGCTATCATCTCGAATGCAGTATTTTGCAACAATCCTGGCATATCGGCCCCTACTTCTCGGTGGGAACATTATATACGTCTATAACGTATCAAAACCTAACCTAACCCATCTAACCCCTCGCTGGTAATGTTTTACAGAATCCCGTTCCTGTCGTCTCGTACGTCTCGGTTGGGATATTATATACGCCTACAGCGATATATATCCTAACGTAAGGCAGGCTAACATCTCGGATGTAGTATTTTACAACATACCTGGCGTATCGGCCTCTACTTCTCGGTGGGAACATTATATTCGTCTATAACGTAATATAACCTAACCTAACACATCTAGCCTCTCGCTGGTAATGTTTTACAGAATCCCGTTCGTGTCGTCCCGTACGTCTCGGTTGGGATATTATATACGTCTATAGCGTTATATATCCTAACCTAAGGCAGGTTAACATCTCGGATGCAGTATTTTACGCCATTCCTGGCGGTGACGGCCCCTACTTCTCGGTGGGAACATTATATACCTCTATAACGTACTATGACGTTTACCTAACTAACCTACCCCACGCTGGTAATGTTTTACAGAATCCCGTTCGTGTCGTCCCGTACATCTCGGTTTGGACATTATATACGTTTACAGCGTTATATATCCTAACCTAAGGCAGGCCATCATCTCGGATGTAGTATTTTACAACATTCCTGTCGTATCGGCCCCTACTTCTCGGTGGGAACATTATATAGGTCTATAACGTAATATAACCTAACCTAACACATCTAGCCCCTCGCTGGTAATGTTTTACAGAATCCCGTTCGTGTCGTCCCGTACGTTTCGGTTGGACATTATATACGTCTACAGCGTTATATATCCTAACGTAAGGCAGGCTATCATCTCGGATGTAGTATTTTACAACATTCCTGGCGTATCGACACCTACTTCTCGGTGGGAACATTATATTCGTCTATAACGTAATATAACCTAACCTAACACATCTAGCCCCTCGCTGGTAATGTTTTACAGAATCCCGTTCGTGTCGTCCCGTACGTCTCGGTTGGGATATTATATACGTCTATAGCGTTATATATCCTAACCTAAGGCAGGCTATCATCTCGAATGCAGTATTTTGCAACAATCCTGGCATATCGGCCCCTACTTCTCGGTGGGAACATTATATACGTCTATAACGTATCAAAACCTAACCTAACCCATCTAACCCCTCGCTGGTAATGTTTTACAGAATCCCGTTCCTGTCGTCTCGTACGTCTCGGTTGGGATATTATATACGCCTACAGCGATATATATCCTAACGTAAGGCAGGCTAACATCTCGGATGTAGTATTTTACAACATACCTGGCGTATCGGCCTCTACTTCTCGGTGGGAACATTATATTCGTCTATAACGTAATATAACCTAACCTAACACATCTAGCCTCTCGCTGGTAATGTTTTACAGAATCCCGTTCGTGTCGTCCCGTACGTCTCGGTTGGGATATTATATACGTCTATAGCGTTATATATCCTAACCTAAGGCAGGTTAACATCTCGGATGCAGTATTTTACGCCATTCCTGGCGGTGACGGCCCCTACTTCTCGGTGGGAACATTATATACCTCTATAACGTACTATGACGTTTACCTAACTAACCTACCCCACGCTGGTAATGTTTTACAGAATCCCGTTCGTGTCGTCCCGTACATCTCGGTTTGGACATTATATACGTTTACAGCGTTATATATCCTAACCTAAGGCAGGCCATCATCTCGGATGTAGTATTTTACAACATTCCTGTCGTATCGGCCCCTACTTCTCGGTGGGAACATTATATAGGTCTATAACGTAATATAACCTAACCTAACACATCTAGCCCCTCGCTGGTAATGTTTTACAGAATCCCGTTCGTGTCGTCCCGTACGTTTCGGTTGGACATTATATACGTCTACAGCGTTATATATCCTAACGTAAGGCAGGCTATCATCTCGGATGTAGTATTTTACAACATTCCTGGCGTATCGACCCCTACTTCTCGGTGGGAACATTATATTCGTCTATAACGTAATATAACCTAACCTAACACATCTAGCCCCTCGCTGGTAATGTTTTACAGAATCCCGTTCGTGTCGTCCCGTACGTCTCGGTTGGGATATTATATACGTCTATCGCGTTATATATCCTAACCTAAGGCAGGCTATCATCTCGAATGCAGTATTTTACAACAATCCTGGCATATCGGCCCCTACTTCTCGGTGGGAACATTATATACGTCTATAACGTATCAAAACCTAACCTAACCCATCTAACCCCTCGCTGGTAATGTTTTACAGAATCCCGTTCCTGTCGTCTCGTACGTCTCGGTTGGGATATTATATACGCCTACAGCGATATATATCCTAACGTAAGGCAGGCTAACATCTCGGATGTAGTATTTTACAACATACCTGGCGTATCGGCCTCTACTTCTCGGTGGGAACATTATATTCGTCTATAACGTAATATAACCTAACCTAACACATCTAGCCTCTCGCTGGTAATGTTTTACAGAATCCCGTTCGTGTCGTCCCGTACGTCTCGGTTGGGATATTATATACGTCTATAGCGTTATATATCCTAACCTAAGGCAGGTTAACATCTCGGATGCAGTATTTTACGCCATTCCTGGCGGTGACGGCCCCTACTTCTCGGTGGGAACATTATATACGTCTATAACGTATGACAACCTAACCTAACCCATCTAGCCCCTCGCTGGTAATGTTTTACAGAATCCCGTTCGTGCCGTCCCGTACGTCTCGGTTGGGACGTTATATACGTCTACAGCGTTATATATCCTAACCTAAGGCAGGTTAACATCTCGGATGCAGTATTTTACAACATTCCTGGCATATCGGCCCCTACTTCTCGGTGGGAACATTACATTCGTCTATAACGTAATATAACCTAACCTAACACATCTAGCCCCTCGCTGGTAATGTTTTACAGAATCCCGTTCGTGACGTCCCGTACATCTCGGTTGGAATATTATATACGTCTATAGCGTTATATATCCTAACCTAAGGCAAGCTATTATCTCGGATGTAGTATTTTACAACATTCCTGGCGTATCGGCTCTACTTGTCGGTGGGAACATTATATAGGTCTATAACGTAATATAACCTAACCTAATACATCTAGCCCCTCGCTGGTAATGTTTTACAGAAACCCGTTCGTGTCGTCCCGTACGTCTCGGTTGGGATATTATATACGTCTATAGCGTTATATATCCTAACCTAAGGCAGGCTATCACCTCGGATGCAGTATTTTACAACATTCCTGGCATATCGGCCCCTACTTCTCGGTGGGAACATTATATACGTCTATAACGTATCAAAACCTAACCTAACCCATCTAGCCCCTCGCTGGTAATGTTTTACAGAATCCCGTTCATGTCGTCCCGTACATCTCGGTTTGGACATTATATACGTTTACAGAGTTATATATCCTAACCTAAGGCAGGCCATCATCTCGGATGTAGTATTTTACAACATTCCTGTCGTATCGGCCCCTACTTCTCGGTGGGAACATTATATAGGTCTATAACGTAATATAACCTAACCTAACACATCTTGGCCCTCGCTGGTAATGTTTTACAGAATCCCGTTCGTGTCGTCCCGTACATCTCGGTTTGGACATTATATACGTTTACAGCGTTATATATCCTAACCTAAGGCAGGCCATCATCTCGGATGTAGTATTTTACAACATTCCTGGCATATCGGCCCGTACTTCTCGGTGGGAACATTATATACGTCTATAACGTATCAAAACCTAACCTAACCCATCTAACCCCTCGCTGGTAATGTTTTACAGAATCCCGTTCCTGTCGTCTCGTACGTCTCGGTTGGGATGTTATATACGTCTATAGCGTTATATATCTAAACCTAAGGCAGGTTATCATCTCGGATGTAGTATTTTACAACATTCCTGGCGTATCGGCCACTACTTCTCGGTGGGAACATTACATTCGTCTATAACGTAATATAACCTAACCTAACACATCTAGCCCCTCGCTGGTAATGTTTTACAGAATCCCGTTCCTGTCGTCCCGTACATCTCGGTTGGGATATTATATACGCCTACAGCGATATATATCCTAACGTAAGGCAGGCTAACATCTCGGATGTAGTATTTTACAACATACCTGGCGTATCGGCCTCTACTTCTCGGTGGGAACATTATATTCGTCTATAACGTAATATAACCTAACCTAACACATCTAGCCTCTCGCTGGTAATGTTTTACAGAATCCCGTTCGTGTCGTCCCGTACGTCTCGGTTGGGATATTATATACGTCTATAGCGTTATATATCCTAACCTAAGGCAGGTTAACATCTCGGATGCAGTATTTTACGCCATTCCTGGCGGTGACGGCCCCTACTTCTCGGTGGGAACATTATATACGTCTATAACGTATGACAACCTAACCTAACCCATCTAGCCCCTCGCTGGTAATGTTTTACAGAATCCCGTTCGTGCCGTCCCGTACGTCTCGGTTGGGACGTTATATACGTCTACAGCGTTATATATCCTAACCTAAGGCAGGTTAACATCTCGGATGCAGTATTTTACAACATTCCTGGCATATCGGCCCCTACTTCTCGGTGGGAACATTATATACGTCTATAACGTATCAAAACCTAACCTAACCCATCTAACCCCTCGCTGGTAATGTTTTACAGAATCCCGTTCCTGTCGTCTCGTATGTCTCGGTTGGGATGTTATATACGTCTATAGCGTTATATATCTAAACCTAAGGCAGGTTATCATCTCGGATGTAGTATTTTACAACATTCCTGGCGTATCGGCTTCTACTTCTCGGTGGGAACATTATATTCGTCTATAACGTAATATAACCTAACCTAACACATCTAGCCCCTCGCTGGTAATGTTTTACAGAATCCCGTTCGTGACGTCCCGTACATCTCGGTTGGAATATTATATACGTCTATAGCGTTATATATCCTAACCTAAGGCAAGCTATTATCTCGGATGTAGTATTTTACAACATTCCTGGCGTATCGGCTCTACTTGTCGGTGGGAACATTATATAGGTCTATAACGTAATATAACCTAACCTAATACATCTAGCCCCTCGCTGGTAATGTTTTACAGAAACCCGTTCGTGTCGTCCCGTACGTCTCGGTTGGGATATTATATACGTCTATAGCGTTATATATCCTAACCTAAGGCAGGCTATCACCTCGGATGCAGTATTTTACAACATTCCTGGCATATCGGCCCCTACTTCTCGGTGGGAACATTATATACGTCTATAACGTATCAAAACCTAACCTAACCCATCTAGCCCCTCGCTGGTAATGTTTTACAGAATCCCGTTCATGTCGTCCCGTACATCTCGGTTTGGACATTATATACGTTTACAGAGTTATATATCCTAACCTAAGGCAGGCCATCATCTCGGATGTAGTATTTTACAACATTCCTGTCGTATCGGCCCCTACTTCTCGGTGGGAACATTATATAGGTCTATAACGTAATATAACCTAACCTAATACATCTAGCCCCTCGCTGGTAATGTTTTACAGAAACCCGTTCGTGTCGTCCCGTACGTCTCGGTTGGGATATTATATACGTCTATAGCGTTATATATCCTAACCTAAGGCAGGCTATCACCTCGGATGCAGTATTTTACAACAATCCTGGCATATCGGACCCTACTTCTCGGTGGGAACATTATATACGTCTATAACGTATCAAAACCTAACCTAACCCATCTAACCCCTCGCTGGTAATGTTTTACAGAATCCCGTTCCTGTCGTCTCGTACGTCTCGGTTGGGATGTTATATACGTCTATAGCGTTATATATCTAAACCTAAGGCAGGTTATCATCTCGGATGTAGTATTTTACAACATTCCTGGCGTATCGGCCACTACTTCTCGGTGGGAACATTACATTCGTCTATAACGTAATATAACCTAACCTAACACATCTAGCCCCTCGCTGGTAATGTTTTACAGAATCCCGTTCCTGTCGTCCCGTACATCTCGGTTGGGATATTATATACGCCTACAGCGATATATATCCTAACGTAAGGCAGGCTAACATCTCGGATGTAGTATTTACAACATACCTGGCGTATCGGCCTCTACTTCTCGGTGGGAACATTATATTCGTCTATAACGTAATATAACCTAACCTAACACATCTAGCCTCTCGCTGGTAATGTTTTACAGAATCCCGTTCGTGTCGTCCCGTACGTCTCGGTTGGGATATTATATACGTCTATAGCGTTATATATCCTAACCTAAGGCAGGTTAACATCTCGGATGCAGTATTTTACGCCATTCCTGGCGGTGACGGCCCCTACTTCTCGGTGGGAACATTATATACGTCTATAACGTATGACAACCTAACCTAACCCATCTAGCCCCTCGCTGGTAATGTTTTACAGAATCCCGTTCGTGCCGTCCCGTACGTCTCGGTTGGGACGTTATATACGTCTACAGCGTTATATATCCTAACCTAAGGCAGGTTAACATCTCGGATGCAGTATTTTACAACATTCCTGGCATATCGGCCCCTACTTCTCGGTGGGAACATTATATACGTCTATAACGTATCAAAACCTAACCTAACCCATCTAACCCCTCGCTGGTAATGTTTTACAGAATCCCGTTCCTGTCGTCTCGTATGTCTCGGTTGGGATGTTATATACGTCTATAGCGTTATATATCTAAACCTAAGGCAGGTTATCATCTCGGATGTAGTATTTTACAACATTCCTGGCGTATCGGCTTCTACTTCTCGGTGGGAACATTATATTCGTCTATAACGTAATATAACCTAACCTAACACATCTAGCCCCTCGCTGGTAATGTTTTACAGAATCCCGTTCGTGAAGTCCCGTACATCTCGGTTGGAATATTATATACGCCTATAGCGTTAGATGTCGTAACCTAAGGCAGGCTATCATCTCGAATGTATTTATTTACAACATTCATGGCGTATCGGCCCCTACTTCTCGGTGGGAACATTATATACGTCTATAACGTATCACATCCAAACATAACCCATCTAGGCTCTCGCTGGTAATGTTTTACAGAATCCCGCTCGTGGCGTCCCGTACATCTCGGTTGGAATATTATATACGTCTATAGCGTTATATATCCTAACCTAAGGCAAGCTATCATCTCGGGTGTAGTATTTTACAACATTCCTGACGTATCGGCCCCTACTTCTCGGTGGGAACATTATATAGGTCTATAACGTAATATAACCTAACCTAACACATCTAGACCCTCGCTGGTAATGTTTCACTGAATACCGTTCGTGTCGTCCCGTACATCTCCGTTGGAATATTATATACGTCTATAGCGTGATATATCCTAACCTAAGGCAAGCTATCATCTCGGATGCAGTATTTTACAACATTCCTGGCATACCGGCCCCTACTTCTCGGTGGGAACATTATATACGTCTATAACGTATCAAAACCTAACCTAACCCATCTAACCCCTCGCTGGTAATGTTTTACAGAATCCCGTTCCTGTCATCCCGTACATCTCGGTTGGGATATTATATACGTCTACAGCGATATATATCCTAACGTAAGGCAGGCTAACATCTCGGATGTAGTATTTTACGCCATTCCTGGCGCATCGGCCTGTACTTCTCGGTGGGAACATTATATTCGACTATAACGTAATATAACATAACTTAACACTTCTTGTCCCTCGCTGGTAATGTTTTACAGAATCCCGCTCGTGACGTCCCGTACATCTAGGTTGGGATATTATATTCGTCTATAGCGTTATATATCCTAACCTAAGGCAGGCTATCATCTCGGATGCAGTATTTTACAACATTCCTGGCATATCGGCCCCTACTTCTCGGTGGGAACATTATATACGTCTATAACGTATCAAAACCTAACCTAACCCATCTAACCCCTCGCTGGTAATGTTTTACAGAATCCCGTTCCTGTCGTCTCGTATGTCTCGGTTGGGATGTTATATACGTCTATAGCGTTATATATCTAAACCTAAGGCAGGTTATCATCTCGGATGTAGTATTTTACAACATTCCTGGCGTATCGGCTTCTACTTCTCGGTGGGAACATTATATTCGTCTATAACGTAATATAACCTAACCTAACACATCTAGCCCCTCGCTGGTAATGTTTTACAGAATCCCGTTCGTGACGTCCCGTACATCTCGGTTGGAATATTATATACGTCTATAGCGTTATATATCCTAACCTAAGGCAAGCTATTATCTCGGATGTAGTATTTTACAACATTCCTGGCGTATCGGCTCTACTTGTCGGTGGGAACATTATATAGGTCTATAACGTAATATAACCTAACCTAATACATCTAGCCCCTCGCTGGTAATGTTTTACAGAAACCCGTTCGTGTCGTCCCGTACGTCTCGGTTGGGATATTATATACGTCTATAGCGTTATATATCCTAACCTAAGGCAGGCTATCACCTCGGATGCAGTATTTTACAACATTCCTGGCATATCGGCCCCTACTTCTCGGTGGGAACATTATATACGTCTATAACGTATCAAAACCTAACCTAACCCATCTAGCCCCTCGCTGGTAATGTTTTACAGAATCCCGTTCATGTCGTCCCGTACATCTCGGTTTGGACATTATATACGTTTACAGAGTTATATATCCTAACCTAAGGCAGGCCATCATCTCGGATGTAGTATTTTACAACATTCCTGTCGTATCGGCCCCTACTTCTCGGTGGGAACATTATATAGGTCTATAACGTAATATAACCTAACCTAATACATCTAGCCCCTCGCTGGTAATGTTTTACAGAAACCCGTTCGTGTCGTCCCGTACGTCTCGGTTGGGATATTATATACGTCTATAGCGTTATATATCCTAACCTAAGGCAGGCTATCACCTCGGATGCAGTATTTTACAACAATCCTGGCATATCGGACCCTACTTCTCGGTGGGAACATTATATACGTCTATAACGTATCAAAACCTAACCTAACCCATCTAACCCCTCGCTGGTAATGTTTTACAGAATCCCGTTCCTGTCGTCTCGTACGTCTCGGTTGGGATGTTATATATGTCTATAGCGTTATATATCTAAACCTAAGGCAGGTTATCATCTCGGATGTAGTATTTTACAACATTCCTGGCGTATCGGCCACTACTTCTCGGTGGGAACATTACATTCGTCTATAACGTAATATAACCTAACCTAACACATCTAGCCCCTCGCTGGTAATGTTTTACAGAATCCCGTTCCTGTCGTCCCGTACATCTCGGTTGGGATATTATATACGCCTACAGCGATATATATCCTAACGTAAGGCAGGCTAACATCTCGGATGTAGTATTTTACAACATACCTGGCGTATCGGCCTCTACTTCTCGGTGGGAACATTATATTCGTCTATAACGTAATATAACCTAACCTAACACATCTAGCCTCTCGCTGGTAATGTTTTACAGAATCCCGTTCGTGTCGTCCCGTACGTCTCGGTTGGGATATTATATACGTCTATAGCGTTATATATCCTAACCTAAGGCAGGTTAACATCTCGGATGCAGTATTTTACGCCATTCCTGGCGGTGACGGCCCCTACTTCTCGGTGGGAACATTATATACGTCTATAACGTATGACAACCTAACCTAACCCATCTAGCCCCTCGCTGGTAATGTTTTACAGAATCCCGTTCGTGCCGTCCCGTACGTCTCGGTTGGGACGTTATATACGTCTACAGCGTTATATATCCTAACCTAAGGCAGGTTAACATCTCGGATGCAGTATTTTACAACATTCCTGGCATATCGGCCCCTACTTCTCGGTGGGAACATTATATACGTCTATAACGTATCAAAACCTAACCTAACCCATCTAACCCCTCGCTGGTAATGTTTTACAGAATCCCGTTCCTGTCGTCTCGTATGTCTCGGTTGGGATGTTATATACGTCTATAGCGTTATATATCTAAACCTAAGGCAGGTTATCATCTCGGATGTAGTATTTTACAACATTCCTGGCGTATCGGCTTCTACTTCTCGGTGGGAACATTATATTCGTCTATAACGTAATATAACCTAACCTAACACATCTAGCCCCTCGCTGGTAATGTTTTACAGAATCCCGTTCGTGAAGTCCCGTACATCTCGGTTGGAATATTATATACGCCTATAGCGTTAGATGTCGTAACCTAAGGCAGGCTATCATCTCGAATGTATTTATTTACAACATTCATGGCGTATCGGCCCCTACTTCTCGGTGGGAACATTATATACGTCTATAACGTATCACATCCAAACATAACCCATCTAGGCTCTCGCTGGTAATGTTTTACAGAATCCCGCTCGTGGCGTCCCGTACATCTCGGTTGGAATATTATATACGTCTATAGCGTTATATATCCTAACCTAAGGCAAGCTATCATCTCGGGTGTAGTATTTTACAACATTCCTGACGTATCGGCCCCTACTTCTCGGTGGGAACATTATATAGGTCTATAACGTAATATAACCTAACCTAACACATCTAGACCCTCGCTGGTAATGTTTCACTGAATACCGTTCGTGTCGTCCCGTACATCTCCGTTGGAATATTATATACGTCTATAGCGTGATATATCCTAACCTAAGGCAAGCTATCATCTCGGATGCAGTATTTTACAACATTCCTGGCATACCGGCCCCTACTTCTCGGTGGGAACATTATATACGTCTATAACGTATCAAAACCTAACCTAACCCATCTAACCCCTCGCTGGTAATGTTTTACAGAATCCCGTTCCTGTCATCCCGTACATCTCGGTTGGGATATTATATACGTCTACAGCGATATATATCCTAACGTAAGGCAGGCTAACATCTCGGATGTAGTATTTTACGCCATTCCTGGCGCATCGGCCTGTACTTCTCGGTGGGAACATTATATTCGACTATAACGTAATATAACATAACTTAACACTTCTTGTCCCTCGCTGGTAATGTTTTACAGAATCCCGCTCGTGACGTCCCGTACATCTAGGTTGGGATATTATATTCGTCTATAGCGTTATATATCCTAACCTAAGGCAGGCTATCATCTCGGATGTAGTATTTTACAACATACCTGGCGTATCGGCCTCTACTTCTCGGTGGGAACATTATATTCGTCTATAACGTAATATAACCTAACCTAACACATCTAGCCTCTCGCTGGTAATGTTTTACAGAATCCCGTTCGTGTCGTCCCGTACGTCTCGGTTGGGATATTATATACGTCTATAGCGTTATATATCCTAACCTAAGGCAGGTTAACATCTCGGATGCAGTATTTTACGCCATTCCTGGCGGTGACGGCCCCTACTTCTCGGTGGGAACATTATATACGTCTATAACGTATGACAACCTAACCTAACCCATCTAGCCCCTCGCTGGTAATGTTTTACAGAATCCCGTTCGTGCCGTCCCGTACGTCTCGGTTGGGACGTTATATACGTCTACAGCGTTATATATCCTAACCTAAGGCAGGTTAACATCTCGGATGCAGTATTTTACAACATTCCTGGCATATCGGCCCCTACTTCTCGGTGGGAACATTATATACGTCTATAACGTATCAAAACCTAACCTAACCCATCTAACCCCTCGCTGGTAATGTTTTACAGAATCCCGTTCCTGTCGTCTCGTATGTCTCGGTTGGGATGTTATATACGTCTATAGCGTTATATATCTAAACCTAAGGCAGGTTATCATCTCGGATGTAGTATTTTACAACATTCCTGGCGTATCGGCTTCTACTTCTCGGTGGGAACATTATATTCGTCTATAACGTAATATAACCTAACCTAACACATCTAGCCCCTCGCTGGTAATGTTTTACAGAATCCCGTTCGTGAAGTCCCGTACATCTCGGTTGGAATATTATATACGCCTATAGCGTTAGATGTCGTAACCTAAGGCAGGCTATCATCTCGAATGTATTTATTTACAACATTCATGGCGTATCGGCCCCTACTTCTCGGTGGGAACATTATATACGTCTATAACGTATCACATCCAAACATAACCCATCTAGGCTCTCGCTGGTAATGTTTTACAGAATCCCGCTCGTGGCGTCCCGTACATCTCGGTTGGAATATTATATACGTCTATAGCGTTATATATCCTAACCTAAGGCAAGCTATCATCTCGGGTGTAGTATTTTACAACATTCCTGACGTATCGGCCCCTACTTCTCGGTGGGAACATTATATAGGTCTATAACGTAATATAACCTAACCTAACACATCTAGACCCTCGCTGGTAATGTTTCACTGAATACCGTTCGTGTCGTCCCGTACATCTCCGTTGGAATATTATATACGTCTATAGCGTGATATATCCTAACCTAAGGCAAGCTATCATCTCGGATGCAGTATTTTACAACATTCCTGGCATACCGGCCCCTACTTCTCGGTGGGAACATTATATACGTCTATAACGTATCAAAACCTAACCTAACCCATCTAACCCCTCGCTGGTAATGTTTTACAGAATCCCGTTCCTGTCATCCCGTACATCTCGGTTGGGATATTATATACGTCTACAGCGATATATATCCTAACGTAAGGCAGGCTAACATCTCGGATGTAGTATTTTACGCCATTCCTGGCGCATCGGCCTGTACTTCTCGGTGGGAACATTATATTCGACTATAACGTAATATAACATAACTTAACACTTCTTGTCCCTCGCTGGTAATGTTTTACAGAATCCCGCTCGTGACGTCCCGTACATCTAGGTTGGGATATTATATTCGTCTATAGCGTTATATATCCTAACCTAAGGCAGGCTATCATCTCGGATGCAGTATTTTACAACATTCCTGGCATATCGGCCCCTACTTCTCGGTGGGAACATTATATACGTCTATAACGTATCAAAACCTAACCAAACACATCTAGCCCCTCGCTGGTAATGTTTTACAGAATCCCGTTCGTGTCGTCCCGTACATCTCGGTTTGGACATTATATACGTTTACAGCGTTATATATCCTAACCTAAGGCAGGCCATCATCTCGGATGTAGTATTTTACAACATTCCTGGCGTATCGACCCCTACTTCTCGGTGGTAACATTATATTCGTCTATAACGTAATATAACCTAACCTAACACATCTAGCCCCTCGCTGGTATTGTTTTACAGAATCCCGTTCGTGTCGTCCCGTACGTCTCGGTTGGGACATTACATACGTCTACATCGTTATATATCCTAACCTAAGGCAGGCTATCGTCTCGGATGTAGTATTTCACAACATTCCTAGCGTATCGGCCCCTACTTCTCGGTGGGAACATTATATAGGTCTATAACGTAATATAACATATCCTAGCACATCTAGCCCCTCGCTGGTAATGTTTTACAGAATCCCGTTCGCGTCGTCCCGTACGTCTCGGTTGGGAGATTATATAAGTCTTCAGCGTTATATATCCTAACCTAAGGCAGGCTATCATCTCGGATGCAGTATTTTACAACATTCCTGGCATTTCGGCCCCTACTTCTCGGTGGGAACATTATATACGTCTATAACGTTTCACAACCTAACCTAACACATCTAGCCCCTCGCAGGTAATGTTCTACAGAATGCCGTTCGTTTCGTCCCGTACATCTCGGTTGGGATATTATATACGTCTATAGCGTTATATATCCTAACCTAAGGCAGGCTATCATCTCGGATGTAGTTATTTACAACATTCATGGCGTATCGGCCCGTACTTCTCGCTGGGAACATTATATACGTCTATAACGAAATATAACCTAACCAAACACATCTAGCCCCTCGCTGGTAATGTTTTACAGAATCCCGTTCGTGACGTCCCGTACATCTCGGTTGGAATATTATATACGCCTATAGCGTTAGATGTCGTAACCTAAGGCAGGCTATCATCTCGAATGTATTTATTTACAACATTCATGGCGTATCGGCCCCTACTTCTCGGTGGGAACATTATATACGTCTATAACGTATCACATCCAAACATAACCCATCTAGGCTCTCGCTGGTAACGTTTTACAAAATCCCGCTCGTGGCGTCCCGTACATCTCGGTTGGAATATTATATACGTCTATAGCGTTATATATCCTAACCTAAGACAAGCTATCATCTCGGATGCAGTATTTTACAACATTCCTGGCATACCGGCCCCTACTTCTCGGTGGGAACATTATATACGTCTATAACGTATCAAAACCTAACCTAACCCATCTAACCCCTCGCTGGTAATGTTTTACAGAATCCCGTTCCTGTCGTCCCGTACATCTCGGTTGGGATATTATATACGTCTACAGCGATATATATCCTAACGTAAGGCAGGCTAACATCTCGGATGTAGTATTTTACGCCATTCCTGGCGCATCGGCCTGTACTTCTCGGTGGGAACATTATATTCGACTATAACGTAATATAACATAACTTAACACTTCTTGCCCCTCGCTGGTAATGTTTTACAGAATCCCGCTCGTGACGTCCCGTACATCTAGGTTGGGATATTATATTCGTCTATAGCGTTATATATCCTAACCTAAGGCAGGCTATCATCTCGGATGCAGTATTTTACAACATTCCTGGCATATCGGCCCCTACTTCTCGGTGGGAACATTATATACGTCTATAACGTATCAAAACCTAACCAAACACATCTAGCCCCTCGCTGGTAATGTTTTACAGAATCCCGTTCGTGTCGTCCCGTACATCTCGGTTTGGACATTATATACGTTTACAGCGTTATATATCCTAACCTAAGGCAGGCCATCATCTCGGATGTAGTATTTTACAACATTCCTGTCGTATCGGCCCCTACTTCTCGGTGGGAACATTATATAGGTCTATAACGTAATATAACCTAACCTAACACATCTAGCCCCTCGCTGGTAATGTTTTACAGAATCCCGTTCGTGTCGTCCCGTACGTTTCGCTTGGACATTATATACGTCTACAGCGTTATATATCCTAACGTAAGGCAGGCTATCATCTCGGATGTAGTATTTTACAACATTCCTGGCGTATCGACCCCTACTTCTCGGTGGGAACATTATATTCGTCTATAACGTAATATAACCTAACCAAACACATCTAGCCCCTCGCTGGTAATGTTTTACAGAATCCCGTTCGTGTCGTCCCGTACATCTCGGTTTGGACATTATATACGTTTACAGCGTTATATATCCTAACCTAAGGCAGGCCATCATCTCGGATGTAGTATTTTACAACATTCCTGTCGTATCGGCCCCTACTTCTCGGTGGGAACATTAAATAGGTCTATAACGTAATATAACCTAACCTAACACATCTAGCCCCTCGCTGGTAATGTTTTACAGAATCCCGTTCGTGTCGTCCCGTACGTTTCGGTTGGACATTATATACGTCTACAGCGTTATATATCCTAACGTAAGGCAGGCTATCATCTCGGATGTAGTATATTACAACATTCCTGGCGTATCGACCCCTACTTCTCGGTGGGAACATTATATTCGTCTATAACGTAATATAACCTAACCTAACACATCTAGCCCCTCGCTGGTAATGTTTTACAGAATCCCGTTCGTGTCGTCCCGTACGTCTCGGTTGGGACATTACATACGTCTACATCGTTATATATCCTAACGTAAGGCAGGCCATCATCTCGGATGTAGTATTTTACAACATTCCTGTCGTATCGGCCCCTACTTCTCGGTGGGAACATTATATAGGTCTATAACGTAATATAACCTAACCTAACACATCTAGCCCCTCGCTGGTAATGTTTTACAGAATCCCGTTCGTGTCGTCCCGTACATCTCGGTTTGGACATTATATACGTTTACAGCGTTATATATCCTAACCTAAGGCAGGCCATCATCTCGGATGTAGTATTTTACAACATTCCTGTCGTATCGGCCCCTACTTCTCGGTGGGAACATTAAATAGGTCTATAACGTAATATAACCTAACCTAACACATCTAGCCCCTCGCTGGTAATGTTTTACAGAATCCCGTTCGTGTCGTCCCGTACGTTTCGGTTGGACATTATATACGTCTACAGCGTTATATATCCTAACGTAAGGCAGGCTATCATCTCGGATGTAGTATATTACAACATTCCTGGCGTATCGACCCCTACTTCTCGGTGGGAACATTATATTCGTCTATAACGTAATATAACCTAACCTAACACATCTAGCCCCTCGCTGGTAATGTTTTACAGAATCCCGTTCGTGTCGTCCCGTACGTCTCGGTTGGGACATTACATACGTCTACATCGTTATATATCCTAACGTAAGGCAGGCCATCATCTCGGATGTAGTATTTTACAACATTCCTGTCGTATCGGCCCCTACTTCTCGGTGGGAACATTATATAGGTCTATAACGTAATATAACCTAACCTAACACATCTAGCCCCTCGCTGGTAATGTTTTACAGAATCCCGTTCGTGTCGTTCCGTACATCTCGGTTTGGACATTATATACGTTTACAGCGTTATATATCCTAACCTAAGGCAGGCCATCATCTCGGATGTAGTATTTTACAACATTCCTGTCGTATCGGCCCCTACTTCTCGGTGGGAACATTATATAGGTCTATAACGTAATATAACCTAACCTAACACATCTAGCCCCTCGCTGGTAATGTTTTACAGAATCCCGTTCGTGTCGTCCCGTACGTTTCGGTTGGACATTATATACGTCTACAGCGTTATATATCCTAACGTAAGGCAGGCTATCATCTCGGATGTAGTATATGACAACATTCCTGGCGTATCGACCCCTACTTCTCGGTGGGAACATTATATTCGTCTATAACGTAATATAACCTAACCTAACACATCTAGCCCCTCGCTGGTAATGTTTTACAGAATCCCGTTCGTGTCGTCCCGTACGTCTCGGTTGGGACATTACATACGTCTACATCGTTATATATCCTAACGTAAGGCAGGCTATCGTCTCGGATGTAGTATTTCACAACATTCCTAGCGTATCGGCCCCTACTTCTCGGTGGGAACATTATATTAGGTCTATAACGTAATTAAACCTATCCTAGCACATCTAGCCCCTCGCTGGTAATGTTTTACAGAATCCCGTTCGCGTCGTCCCGTACGTCTCGGTTGGGAGATTATATACGTCTACAGCGTTATATATCCTAGCCTAAGGCAGGCTATCATCTCGGATGCAGTATTTTACTACATTCCTGGTATTTCGGCCCCTACTTCTCGGTGGGAACATTATATACGTCTATAACGTTTCACAACCTAACCTAACACATCTAGCCCCTCGCAGGTAATGTTCTACAGAATCCCGTTCGTTTCGTCCCGTACATCTCGGGTGGGATATTATATACGTCTATAGCGTTATATATCCTAACCTAAGGCAGGCTATCATCTCGGATGTAGTTATTTACAACATTTATGGCGTATCGGCCCGTACTTCTCGCTGGGAACATTATATACGTCTATAACGTAATATAACCTAACCTAACACATCTAGCCCCTCGCTGGTAATGTTTTACAGAATCCCGTTCGTGACGTCCCGTACATCTCGGTTGGAATATTATATACGTCTATAGCGTTATATATCCAAACCTAAAGCAGGCTATCATCTCGGATGCAGTATTTTACAACATTCCTGGCATATCGGCACCTACTTCTCGGTGGGAACATTATATACGTCTATAACGTATCAAAACCTAACCTAACCCATCTAATCCCTCGCTGGTAATGTTTTACAGAATCCCGTTCCTGTCATCCCGTACATCTCGGTTGGGATATTATATATGTCTACAGCGATATATATCCTAACCTAACTCAAGCTATCGTCTCGGATGCAGTATTTTACAACATTCCTGGCATACCGGCCCCTACTTCTCGGTGGGAACATTATATACGTCTATAACGTATCAAAACCTAACCTAACCCATCTAACCCCTCGCTGGTAATGTTTTACAGAATCCCGTTCGTGTCGTCCCGTACGTCTCGGTTGGGACATTACATACGTCTACATCGTTATATATCCTAACCTAAGGCAAGCTATCGCCTCGGATGCAGTATTTTACAACATTCCTGGCGGTTCGGCCCCACTTCTCGGTGGGGACATTATATAAGGCTATATCGTAATATAACCTAACCGAGCCCATCTAGCCCCTCGCTGGTAATGTTTTACAGAATCCCGGTCGTGTCTCCCCGTACTTCTCGGGGGGAAAATATATGCGTCTAGAACGTTATATATCCTAACCTAAGGCAACCTAACATCTCGGATGTAGTATTTTACAACATTCCTGGCGTATCGGCTTCTACTTCTCGGTGGGAACATTATATTCGTCTATAACGTAATATAACCTAACCTAACACATCTAGCCCCTCGCTGGTAATGTTTTACAGAATCCCGTTCGTGACGTCCCGTACATCTCGGTTGGAAAATTATATACGTCTATAGCGTTATATGTCCTAACCTAAGGCAGGCTATCATCTCGGATGTATTTATTTACAGCATTCATGGCGTATCGGCCCCTACTTCTCGGTGGGAACATTATATACGTCTATAACGTATCACATCCAAACATAACCCATAAGGCTCTCGCTGGTAATGTTTTACAGAATCCCGCTCGTGACGTCCCGTACGTCTCTGTTGGGACACTATATACGTCTATAGCGTTATATATCCTAACGTAAGGCAGGCTAACATCTCGGATGTAGTATTTTACAACATTCCTGGCGTATCGACCCCTACTTCTCGGTGGGAACATTATATTCGTCTATAACGTAATATAACCTAACCTAACACATCTAGCCCCTCGCTGGTAATGTTTTACAGAATCCCGTTCGTGACGTAACGTACATCTCGGTTGGAATATTATATACGTCTATAGCGTTATATATCCTAACCTAAGGCAGGCTATCATCTCGGATGTAGTATTTTACAACATTCCTAGCGTATCGGCCCCTACTTCTCGGTGGGAACATTATATACGTTTATAACGTATCACATCCAAACATAACCCATCTAGCCCCTCGCTGGTAATGTTTTACAGAATCCCGTTCGTGTCGTCCCGTACGTCTCGGTTGGGATATTATATACGTCTATAGCTTTATATATCCTAACCTAAGGCAGGCTATCATCTCGGATGCAGTATTTTACAACATTCCTGGCATATCGGCCCCTACTTCTCGGTGGGAACATTATATACGTCTATAACGTATCAAAACCTAACCTAACCCGTCTAGCCCCTCGCTGGTAATGTTTTACAGAATCCCGTTCCTGTCGTCCCGTACATCTCGGTTGGGACATTATATACGTTTACAGCGTTATATATCCTATCCTAAGGCAGGCTAATATCTCGGATGCAGTATTTTACAACATTCCTGGCGCATCGGCCCCTACTTCTCGGTGGGAACATTATATACGTCTATAACGTATCACAACCTAACCTAACACATCTAGCCCCTCGCAGGTAATGTTCTACAGAATCCCGTTCGTTTCGATCCGTACGTCTCGGTTGGGATATTATATACGTCTATAGCGTTATATATCCTAACCTAAGGCAGGCTATCATCTCGGATGTAGTTATTTACAACATTCATGGCGTATCGGCCCGTACTTCTCGCTGGGAACATTATATACGTCTATAACGTAATATAACCTAACCTAACACATCTAGCCCCTCGCTGGTAATGTTTTACTGAATCCCGTTCGTATCGTCCCGTACATCTCGGTTGGAATATTATATTCGTCTATAGCGTTATATATCCTAACATAAGGCAAGCTATCATCTCGGGTGTAGTATTTTACAACATTCCTGACACATCGGCCCCTACTTCTCGGTGGGAACATTATATACGTCTATAACGTATCACAACCTAACCTAACACATCTAGCCCCTCGCAGGTAATGTTCTACAGAATCCCGTTCGTTTCGTCCCGTACATCTCGGTTGGGATATTATATACGTCTATAGCGTTATATATCCTAACCTAAGGCAGGCTATCATCTCGGATGTAGTTATTTACAACATTCATGGCGTATCGGCCCGTACTTCTCGCTGGGAACATTATATACGTCTATAACGTAATATAACCTAACCTAACACATCTAGCCCCTCGCTGGTAATGTTTTACTGAATCCCGTTCGTATCGTCCCGTACATCTCGGTTGGAATATTATATTCGTCTATAGCGTTATATATCCTAACATAAGGCAAGCTATCATCTCGGGTGTAGTATTTTACAACATTCCTGACGCATCGGCCCCTACTTCTCGGTGGGAACATTATAACGGTCTATAACATAATATAACCTAACCTAACACATCTAGCCCCTCGCTGGTAATGTTTTACAGAATCCCGTTCGTGTCGTCCAGTCCGTCTCGGTTGGGAAATTACATACGTCTACAGCGTTATATATCCTAACCTAAGGCAAGCTATCATCTCCGATGCAGTATTTTACGCCATTCCTGGCGTATCGACCCCTACTTCTCGGTGGGAACATTATATAGGTCTATAACGTAATATAACCTAACCTAACACATCTAGCCCCTCGCTGGTAATGTTTTACAGAATCCCGCTCGTGACGTCCCGTACGTCTCTGTTGGGACACTATATACGTCTATAGCGTTATATATCCTAACGTAAGGCAGGCTAACATCTCGGATGTAGTATTTTACAACATTCCTGGCGCATCGGCCCCTACTTCTCGGTGGGAACATTATATACGTCTATAACGTATCACAACCTAACCTAACACATCTAGCCCCTCGCAGGTAATGTTCTACAGAATCCCGTTCGTTTCGTCCCGTACATCTCGGTTGGGATATTATATACGTCTATAGCGTTATATATCCTAACCTAAGGCAGGCTATCATCTCGGATGTAGTTATTTACAACATTCATGGCGTATCGGCCCGTACTTCTCGCTGGGAACATTATATACGTCTATAACGTAATATAACCTAACCTAACACATCTAGCCCCTCGCTGGTAATTTTTTACTGAATCCCGTTCGTATCGTCCCGTACATCTCGGTTGGAATATTATATTCGTCTATAGCGTTATATATCCTAACATAAGGCAAGCTATCATCTCGGCTGTATTATTTTACAACATTCCTGACGCATCGGCCCCTACTTCTCGGTGGGAACATTATAACGGTCTATAACATAATATAACCTAACCTAACACATCTAGCCCCTCGCTGGTAATGTTTTACAGAATCCCGTTCTTGTCGTCCATTCCGTCTCGGTTGGGAAATTACATACGTCTACAGCGTTATATATCCTAACCTAAGGCAAGCTATCATCTCGGATGCAGTATTTTACGCCATTCCTGGCGTATCGACCCCTACTTCTCGGTGGGAACATTATATAGGTCTATAACGTAATATAACCTAACCTAACACATCTAGCCCCTCGCTGGTAATGTTTTACAGAATCCCGCTCGTGACGTCCCGTACGTCTCTGTTGGGACACTATATACGTCTACAGCGTTATATATCCTAACGTAAGGCAGGCTATCATCTCGGATGTAGTATTTTACAACATTCCTGGCGTATCGACCCCTACTTCTCGGTGGGAACATTATATTCGTCTATAACGTAATATAACCTAACCAAACACATCTAGCCCCTCGCTGGTAATGTTTTACAGAATCCCGTTCGTGTCGTCCCGTACATCTCGGTTTGGACATTATATACGTTTACAGCGTTATATATCCTAACCTAAGGCAGGCCATCATCTCGGATGTAGTATTTTACAACATTCCTGTCGTATCGGCCCCTACTTCTCGGTGGGAACATTATATAGGTCTATAACGTAATATAACCTAACCTAACACATCTAGCCCCTCGCTGGTAATGTTTTACAGAATCCCGTTCGTGTCGTCCCGTACGTCTCGGTTGGGATATTAAATACGTCTATAGCGTTATATATCCTAACGTAAGGCAGGCTAACATCTCGGATGTAGTATTTTACAACATTCCTGGCGTATCGACCCCTACTTCTCGGTGGGAACATTATATACGTCTATAACGTATCACAACCTAACCTAACACATCTAGCCCCTCGCAGGTAATGTTCTACAGAATCCCGTTCGTTTCGTCCCGTACATCTCGGTTGGGATATCATATACGTCTATAGCGTTATATATCCTAACCTAAGGCAGGCTATCATCTCGGATGTAGTTATTTACAACATTTATGGCGTATCGGCCCGTACTTCTCGCTGGGAACATTATATACGTCTATAACGTAATATAACCTAACCTAACACATCTAGCCCCTCGCTGGTAATGTTTTACTGAATCCCGTTCGAATCGTCCCGTACATCTCGGTTGGAATATTATATTCGTCTATAGCGTTATATATCCTAACATAAGGCAAGCTATCATCTCGGGTGTAGTATTTTACAACATTCCTGACGCATCGGCCCCTACTTCTCGGTGGGAACATTATAACGGTCTATAACATAATATAACCTAACCTAACACATCTAGCCCCTCGCTGGTAATGTTTTACAGAATCCCGTTCGTGTCGTCCAGTCCGTCTCGGTTGGGACATTATGTACGTTTATAGCGTTATATATCCTAACCTAAGGCAGGCTATCATCTCGGATGTAGTTATTTACAACATTCCTGGCGCATCGGCCCCTACTTCTCGGTGGGAACATTATATACGTCTATAACGTATCACATCCAAACATAACCCATCTAGCCCCTCGCTGGTAATGTTTTACAGAATCCCGTTCGTGTCGTCCCGTACGTCTCGGTTGGGATATTATATACGTCTATAGCTTTATATATCCTAACCTAAGGCAGGCTATCATCTCGGATGCAGTATTTTACAACATTCCTGGCATATCGGCCCCTACTTCTCGGTGGGAACATTATATACGTCTATAACGTATCAAAACCTAACCTAACCCGTCTAGCCCCTCGCTGGTAATGTTTTACAGAATCCCGTTCCTGTCGTCCCGTACATCTCGGTTGGGACATTATATACGTTTACAGCGTTATATATCCTATCCTAAGGCAGGCTAATATCTCGGATGCAGTATTTTACAACATTCCTGGCGCATCGGCCCCTACTTCTCGGTGGGAACATTATATACGTCTATAACGTATCACAACCTAACCTAACACATCTAGCCCCTCGCAGGTAATGTTCTACAGAATCCCGTTCGTTTCGATCCGTACATCTCGGTTGGGATATTATATACGTCTATAGCGTTATATATCCTAACCTAAGGCAGGCTATCATCTCGGATGTAGTTATTTACAACATTCATGGCGTATCGGCCCGTACTTCTCGCTGGGAACATTATATACGTCTATAACGTAATATAACCTAACCTAACACATCTAGCCCCTCGCTGGTAATGTTTTACTGAATCCCGTTCGTATCGTCCCGTACATCTCGGTTGGAATATTATATTCGTCTATAGCGTTATATATCCTAACATAAGGCAAGCTATCATCTCGGGTGTAGTATTTTACAACATTCCTGACACATCGGCCCCTACTTCTCGGTGGGAACATTATATACGTCTATAACGTATCACAACCTAACCTAACACATCTAGCCCCTCGCAGGTAATGTTCTACAGAATCCCGTTCGTTTCGTCCCGTACATCTCGGTTGGGATATTATATACGTCTATAGCGTTATATATCCTAACCTAAGGCAGGCTATCATCTCGGATGTAGTTATTTACAACATTCATGGCGTATCGGCCCGTACTTCTCGCTGGGAACATTATATACGTCTATAACGTAATATAACCTAACCTAACACATCTAGCCCCTCGCTGGTAATGTTTTACTGAATCCCGTTCGTATCGTCCCGTACATCTCGGTTGGAATATTATATTCGTCTATAGCGTTATATATCCTAACATAAGGCAAGCTATCATCTCGGGTGTAGTATTTTACAACATTCCTGACGCATCGGCCCCTACTTCTCGGTGGGAACATTATAACGGTCTATAACATAATATAACCTAACCTAACACATCTAGCCCCTCGCTGGTAATGTTTTACAGAATCCCGTTCGTGTCGTCCAGTCCGTCTCGGTTGGGAAATTACATACGTCTACAGCGTTATATATCCTAACCTAAGGCAAGCTATCATCTCCGATGCAGTATTTTACGCCATTCCTGGCGTATCGACCCCTACTTCTCGGTGGGAACATTATATAGGTCTATAACGTAATATAACCTAACCTAACACATCTAGCCCCTCGCTGGTAATGTTTTACAGAATCCCGCTCGTGACGTCCCGTACGTCTCTGTTGGGACACTATATACGTCTATAGCGTTATATATCCTAACGTAAGGCAGGCTAACATCTCGGATGTAGTATTTTACAACATTCCTGGCGCATCGGCCCCTACTTCTCGGTGGGAACATTATATACGTCTATAACGTATCACAACCTAACCTAACACATCTAGCCCCTCGCAGGTAATGTTCTACAGAATCCCGTTCGTTTCGTCCCGTACATCTCGGTTGGGATATTATATACGTCTATAGCGTTATATATCCTAACCTAAGGCAGGCTATCATCTCGGATGTAGTTATTTACAACATTCATGGCGTATCGGCCCGTACTTCTCGCTGGGAACATTATATACGTCTATAACGTAATATAACCTAACCTAACACATCTAGCCCCTCGCTGGTAATTTTTTACTGAATCCCGTTCGTATCGTCCCGTACATCTCGGTTGGAATATTATATTCGTCTATAGCGTTATATATCCTAACATAAGGCAAGCTATCATCTCGGCTGTATTATTTTACAACATTCCTGACGCATCGGCCCCTACTTCTCGGTGGGAACATTATAACGGTCTATAACATAATATAACCTAACCTAACACATCTAGCCCCTCGCTGGTAATGTTTTACAGAATCCCGTTCTTGTCGTCCATTCCGTCTCGGTTGGGAAATTACATACGTCTACAGCGTTATATATCCTAACCTAAGGCAAGCTATCATCTCGGATGCAGTATTTTACGCCATTCCTGGCGTATCGACCCCTACTTCTCGGTGGGAACATTATATAGGTCTATAACGTAATATAACCTAACCTAACACATCTAGCCCCTCGCTGGTAATGTTTTACAGAATCCCGCTCGTGACGTCCCGTACGTCTCTGTTGGGACACTATATACGTCTACAGCGTTATATATCCTAACGTAAGGCAGGCTATCATCTCGGATGTAGTATTTTACAACATTCCTGGCGTATCGACCCCTACTTCTCGGTGGGAACATTATATTCGTCTATAACGTAATATAACCTAACCAAACACATCTAGCCCCTCGCTGGTAATGTTTTACAGAATCCCGTTCGTGTCGTCCCGTACATCTCGGTTTGGACATTATATACGTTTACAGCGTTATATATCCTAACCTAAGGCAGGCCATCATCTCGGATGTAGTATTTTACAACATTCCTGTCGTATCGGCCCCTACTTCTCGGTGGGAACATTATATAGGTCTATAACGTAATATAACCTAACCTAACACATCTAGCCCCTCGCTGGTAATGTTTTACAGAATCCCGTTCGTGTCGTCCCGTACGTCTCGGTTGGGATATTAAATACGTCTATAGCGTTATATATCCTAACGTAAGGCAGGCTAACATCTCGGATGTAGTATTTTACAACATTCCTGGCGTATCGACCCCTACTTCTCGGTGGGAACATTATATACGTCTATAACGTATCACAACCTAACCTAACACATCTAGCCCCTCGCAGGTAATGTTCTACAGAATCCCGTTCGTTTCGTCCCGTACATCTCGGTTGGGATATCATATACGTCTATAGCGTTATATATCCTAACCTAAGGCAGGCTATCATCTCGGATGTAGTTATTTACAACATTTATGGCGTATCGGCCCGTACTTCTCGCTGGGAACATTATATACGTCTATAACGTAATATAACCTAACCTAACACATCTAGCCCCTCGCTGGTAATGTTTTACTGAATCCCGTTCGAATCGTCCCGTACATCTCGGTTGGAATATTATATTCGTCTATAGCGTTATATATCCTAACATAAGGCAAGCTATCATCTCGGGTGTAGTATTTTACAACATTCCTGACGCATCGGCCCCTACTTCTCGGTGGGAACATTATAACGGTCTATAACATAATATAACCTAACCTAACACATCTAGCCCCTCGCTGGTAATGTTTTACAGAATCCCGTTCGTGTCGTCCAGTCCGTCTCGGTTGGGACATTATGTACGTTTATAGCGTTATATATCCTAACCTAAGGCAGGCTATCATCTCGGATGTAGTTATTTACAACATTCCTGGCGCATCGGCCCCTACTTCTCGGTGGGAACATTATATACGTCTATAACGTATCACAACCTAACCTAACACATCTAGCCCCTCGCAGGTAATGTTCTACAGAATCCCGTTCGTTTCGTCCCGTACATCTCGGTTGGAATATTATATTCGTCTATAGCGTTATATATCCTAACATAAGGCAAGCTATCATCTCGGGTGTAGTATTTTACAACATTCCTGACGCATCGGCCCCTACATCTCGGTGGGAACATTATAACGGTCTATAACATAATATAACCTTACCTAACACATCTAGCCCCTCGCTGGTAATGTTTTACAGAATCCCGTTCGTGTCGTCCAGTACGTCTCGGTTGGGAAATTACATACGTCTACAGCGTTATATATCCTAACCTAAGGCAAGCTATCATCTCGGATGTAGTTATTTACAACATTCCTGGCGCATCGGCCCCTACTTCTCGGTGGGAACATTATATACGTCTATAACGTATCACAACCTAACCTAACACATCTAGCCCCTCGCAGGTAATGTTCTACAGAATCCCGTTCGTTTCGATCCGTACATCTCGGTTGGGATATTATATACGTCTATAGCGTTATATATCCTAACCTAAGGCAGGCTATCATCTCGGATGTAGTTATTTACAACATTCATGGCGTATCGGCCCGTACTTCTCGCTGGGAACATTATATACGTCTATAACGTAATATAACCTAACCTAACACATCTAGCCCCTCGCTGGTAATGTTTTACTGAATCCCGTTCGTATCGTCCCGTACATCTCGGTTGGAATATTATATTCGTCTATAGCGTTATATATCCTAACATAAGGCAAGCTATCTTCTCGGATGCAGTATTTTACGCCATTCCTGGCGTATCGGCCCCTACTTCTCGGTGGGAACATTATATAGGTCTATAACGTAATATAACCTATCCTAGCACATCTAGCCCCTCGCTGGTAATGTTTTACAGAATCCCGTTCGTGTCGTCCCGTACGTCTCGGTTGGGAGATTATATACGTCTACAGCGTTATATATCCTAACCTAAGGCAGGCTATCATCTCGGATGCAGTATTTTACAGCATTCCTGGCATTTCGGCCCCTACTTCTCGGTGGGAACATTATATTCGTCTATAACGTAATATAACCTAACCTAACACATCTAGCCCCTCGCTGGTAATGTTTTACAGAATCCCGTTCGTGAAGTCCCGTACATCTCGGTTGGAATATTATATGCGTCTATAGCGTTATATATCCTAACCTATGGCAGGCCATCATCTCGGATGTAGTATTTTACAACATTCCTGGCGTATCGGCCTCTACTTCTCGGTGGGAACATTATATTCGTCTATAACGTAATGTAACCTAACCTAACACATCTAGCCCTCGCTGGTAATGTTTTACAGAATCCCGCTCGTGACGTCCCGTACGTCTCTGTTGGGACACTATATACGTCTATAGCGTTATATATCCTAACGTAAGGCAGGCTAACATCTCGGATGTAGTATTTTACAACATTCCTAGCGTATCGGCCCCTACTTCTCGGTGGGAACATTATATACGTTTATAACGTATCACATCCAAACATAACCCATCTAGCCCCTCGCTGGTAATGTTTTACAGAATCCCGTTCGTGTCGTCCCGTACGTCTCTGTTGGGACACTATATACGTCTATAGCGTTATATATCCTAACGTAAGGCAGGCTAACATCTCGGATGTAGTATTTTACAACATTCCTGGCGCATCGGCCCCTACTTCTCGGTGGGAACATTATATACGTCTATAACGTATCACAACCTAACCTAACACATCTAGCCCCTCGCAGGTAATGTTCTACAGAATCCCGTTCGTTTCGTCCCGTACATCTCGGTTGGAATATTATATTCGTCTATAGCGTTATATATCCCAACATAAGGCAAGCTATCATCTCGGGTGTAGTATTTTACAACATTCCTGACGCATCGGCCCCTACATCTCGGTGGGAACATTATAACGGTCTATAACATAATATAACCTTACCTAACACATCTAGCCCCTCGCTGGTAATGTTTTACAGAATCCCGTTCGTGTCGTCCAGTACGTCTCGGTTGGGAAATTACATACGTCTACAGCGTTATATATCCTAACCTAAGGCAAGCTATCATCTCGGATGTAGTTATTTACAACATTCCTGGCGCATCGGCCCCTACTTCTCGGTGGGAACATTATATACGTCTATAACGTATCACAACCTAACCTAACACATCTAGCCCCTCGCAGGTAATGTTCTACAGAATCCCGTTCGTTTCGATCCGTACATCTCGGTTGGGATATTATATACGTCTATAGCGTTATATATCCTAACCTAAGGCAGGCTATCATCTCGGATGTAGTTATTTACAACATTCATGGCGTATCGGCCCGTACTTCTCGCTGGGAACATTATATACGTCTATAACGTAATATAACCTAACCTAACACATCTAGCCCCTCGCTGGTAATGTTTTACTGAATCCCGTTCGTATCGTCCCGTACATCTCGGTTGGAATATTATATTCGTCTATAGCGTTATATATCCTAACATAAGGCAAGCTATCTTCTCGGATGCAGTATTTTACGCCATTCCTGGCGTATCGGCCCCTACTTCTCGGTGGGAACATTATAACGGTCTATAACATAATATAACCTATCCTAGCACATCTAGCCCCTCGCTGGTAATGTTTTACAGAATCCCGTTCGTGTCGTCCAGTCCGTCTCGGTTGGGAAATTACATACGTCTACAGCGTTATATATCCTAACCTAAGGCAAGCTATCATCTCGGATGTAGTTATTTACAACATTCCTGGCGCATCGGCCCCTACTTCTCGGTGGGAACATTATATACGTCTATAACGTATCACAACCTAACCTAACACATCTAGCCCCTCGCAGGTAATGTTCTACAGAATCCCGTTCGTTTCGATCCGTACATCTCGGTTGGGATATTATATACGTCTATAGCGTTATATATCCTAACCTAAGGCAGGCTATCATCTCGGATGTAGTTATTTACAACATTCATGGCGTATCGGCCCGTACTTCTCGCTGGGAACATTATATACGTCTATAACGTAATATAACCTAACCTAACACATCTAGCCCCTCGCTGGTAATGTTTTACTGAATCCCGTTCGTATCGTCCCGTACATCTCGGTTGGAATATTATATTCGTCTATAGCGTTATATATCCTAACATAAGGCAAGCTATCTTCTCGGATGCAGTATTTTACGCCATTCCTGGCGTATCGGCCCCTACTTCTCGGTGGGAACATTATAACGGTCTATAACATAATATAACCTAACCTAACACATCTAGCCCCTCGCTGGTAATGTTTTACAGAATCCCGTTCGTGTCGTCCAGTCCGTCTCGGTTGGGACATTATGTACGTTTATAGCGTTATATATCCTAACCTAAGGCAGGCTATCATCTCGGATGTAGTTATTTACAACATTCCTGGCGCATCGGCCCCTACTTCTCGGTGGGAACATTATATACGTCTATAACGTATCACAACCTAACCTAACACATCTAGCCCCTCGCAGGTAATGTTCTACAGAATCCCGTTCGTTTCGTCCCGTACATCTCGGTTGGAATATTATATTCGTCTATAGCGTTATATATCCTAACATAAGGCAAGCTATCATCTCGGGTGTAGTATTTTACAACATTCCTGACGCATCGGCCCCTACATCTCGGTGGGAACATTATAACGGTCTATAACATAATATAACCTTACCTAACACATCTAGCCCCTCGCTGGTAATGTTTTACAGAATCCCGTTCGTGTCGTCCAGTACGTCTCGGTTGGGAAATTACATACGTCTACAGCGTTATATATCCTAACCTAAGGCAAGCTATCATCTCGGATGTAGTTATTTACAACATTCCTGGCGCATCGGCCCCTACTTCTCGGTGGGAACATTATATACGTCTATAACGTATCACAACCTAACCTAACACATCTAGCCCCTCGCAGGTAATGTTCTACAGAATCCCGTTCGTTTCGATCCGTACATCTCGGTTGGGATATTATATACGTCTATAGCGTTATATATCCTAACCTAAGGCAGGCTATCATCTCGGATGTAGTTATTTACAACATTCATGGCGTATCGGCCCGTACTTCTCGCTGGGAACATTATATACGTCTATACCGTAATATAACCTAACCTAACACATCTAGCCCCTCGCTGGTAATGTTTTACTGAATCCCGTTCGTATCGTCCCGTACATCTCGGTTGGAATATTATATTCGTCTATAGCGTTATATATCCTAACATAAGGCAAGCTATCTTCTCGGATGCAGTATTTTACGCCATTCCTGGCGTATCGGCCCCTACTTCTCGGTGGGAACATTATATAGGTCTATAACGTAATATAACCTATCCTAGCACATCTAGCCCCTCGCTGGTAATGTTTTACAGAATCCCGTTCGTGTCGTCCCGTACGTCTCGGTTGGGAGATTATATACGTCTACAGCGTTATATATCCTAACCTAAGGCAGGCTATCATCTCGGATGCAGTATTTTACAGCATTCCTGGCATTTCGGCCCCCACTTCTCGGTGGGAACATTATATTCGTCTATAACGTAATATAACCTAACCTAACACATCTAGCCCCTCGCTGGTAATGTTTTACAGAATCCCGTTCGTGACGTCCCGTACATCTCGGTTGGAATATTATATGCGTCTATAGCGTTATATATCCTAACCTATGGCAGGCCATCATCTCGGATGTAGTATTTTACAACATTCCTGGCGTATCGGCCTCTACTTCTCGGTGGGAACATTATATTCGTCTATAACGTAATGTAACCTAACCTAACACATCTAGCCCTCGCTGGTAATGTTTTACAGAATCCCGCTCGTGACGTCCCGTACGTCTCTGTTGGGACACTATATACGTCTATAGCGTTATATATCCTAACGTAAGGCAGGCTAACATCTCGGATGTAGTATTTTACAACATTCCTAGCGTATCGGCCCCTACTTCTCGGTGGGAACATTATATACGTTTATAACGTATCACATCCAAACATAACCCATCTAGCCCCTCGCTGGTAATGTTTTACAGAATCCCGTTCGTGTCGTCCCGTACGTCTCTGTTGGGACACTATATACGTCTATAGCGTTATATATCCTAACGTAAGGCAGGCTAACATCTCGGATGTAGTATTTTACAACATTCCTGGCGCATCGGCCCCTACTTCTCGGTGGGAACATTATATACGTCTATAACGTATCACAACCTAACCTAACACATCTAGCCCCTCGCAGGTAATGTTCTACAGAATCCCGTTCGTTTCGTCCCGTACATCTCGGTTGGGATATTATATACGTCTATAGCGTTATATATCCTAACCTAAGGCAGGCTATCATCTCGGATGTAGTTATTTACAACATTCATGGAGTATCGGCCCGTACTTCTCGCTGGGAACATTATATACGTCTATAACGTAATATAACCTAACCTAACACATCTAGCCCCTCGCTGGTAATGTTTTACTGAATCCCGTTCGTATCGTCCCGTACATCTCGGTTGGAATATTATATTCGTCTATAGCGTTATATATCCTAACATAAGGCAAGCTATCATCTCGGGTGTAGTATTTTACAACATTCCTGACGCATCGGCCCCTACTTCTCGGTGGGAACATTATAACGGTCTATAACATAATATAACCTAACCTAACACATCTAGCCCCTCGCTGGTAATGTTTTACAGAATCCCGTTCGTGTCGTCCAGTCCGTCTCGGTTGGGAAATTACATACGTCTACAGCGTTATATATCCTAACCTAAGGCAAGCTATCATCTCGGATGCAGTATTTTACGCCATTCCTGGCGTATCGACCCCTACTTCTCGGTGGGAACATTATATAGGTCTATAACGTAATATAACCTAACCTAACACTTCTAGCCCCTCGCTGGTAATGTTTTACAGAATCCCGCTCGTGACGTCCCGTACGTCTCTGTTGGGACACTATATACGTCTATAGCGTTATATATCCTAACGTAAGGCAGGCTAACATCTCGGATGTAGTATTTTACAACATTCCTGGCGTATCGACCCCTACTTCTCGGTGGGAACATTATATTCGTCTATAACGTAATATAACCTAACCTAACACATCTAGCCCCTCGCTGGTAATGTTTTACAGAATCCCGTTCGTGTCGTCCAGTCCGTCTCGGTTGGGAAATTACATACGTCTACAGCGTTATATATCCTAACCTAAGGCAAGCTATCATCTCGGATGCAGTATTTTACGCCATTCCTGGCGTATCGACCCCTACTTCTCGGTGGGAACATTATATAGGTCTATAACGTAATATAACCTAACGTAACACATCTAGCCCCTCGCTGGTAATGTTTTACAGAATCCCGTTCGTGTCGTCCCATACGTTTCGGTTGGACATTATATACGTCTACAGCGTTATATATCCTAACGTAAGGCAGGCTATCATCTCGGATGTAGTATTTCACAACATTCCTAGCGTATCGGCCCCTACTTCTCGGTGGGAACATTATATAGGTCTATAACGTAATATAACCTAACCTAACACATCTAGCCCCTCGCTGGTAATGTTTTACAGAATCCCGTTCGTGTCGTCCCGTACATCTTGGTTGGGATATTATATACGTCTACAGCGATATATATCCTAACGTAAGGCAGGCTAACATCTCGGATGTAGTATTTTACAACATTCCTGGCGTATCGGCACCTACTTCTCGGTGGGAACATTATATAGGTCTATAACGTAATATAACCTAACCTAACATCATCAAGCCCCTCGCTGGTAATCTTTTACAGAATCCCGTTCGTGTCGTCCCGTACGTCTCGGATGGCACATTATATAGGTCTATAGAGTTATATATCATAACCTAAGGCAGGCTAACATTTCGGATGTAGTATTTTACAACATTCCTGGCGTATCGGCCTCTACTTCTCGGTGGGAACATTATATTCGTCTATAACGCAATATAACCTAACCTAACACATCTAGCCCCTCGCTGGTAATGATTTACAGAATCCCGTTCGTGTCGTCCCGTACGTCTCGGTTGGGATATTATATACGTCTATAGCTATATATATCCTAACCTAAGGCAGGTTATCATCTCGGATGCAGTATTTTACAACATTCCTGGCATATCGGCCCCTACTTCTCGGAGGGAACATTATATATGTCTATAACGTATCAAAACCTAACCTAACCCGTCTAGCCCCTCGCTGGTAATGTTTTACAGAATCCCGTTCCTGTCGTCCCGTACATCTCAGTTGGGACATTATATACGTTTACAGCGTTATATATCCTATCCTAAGGCAGGCTAACATCTCGGATGCAGTATTTTACAACATTCCTGGCGTATCGGCTCTACTTCTCGGTGGGAACATTATATTCGTCTATAACGTAATATAACCTAACCGAACACATCTGGCCCCTCGCTGGTAATGTTTTACAGAATCCCGTTCATGTGGTCCCGTACATCTCAGTTGGGACATTATATACGTTTACAGCGTTATATATCCTATCCTAAGGCAGGCTAACATCTCAGATGCAGTATTTTACAACATTCCTGGCGTATCGGCTCTACTTCTCGTTGGGAACATTATATTCGTCTATAACGTAATATAACCTAACCGCACACATCTGGCCCCTCGCTGGTAATGTTTTACAGAATCCCGTTCGTGTCGTCCCGTACATCTCGGTTTGGACATTATATACGTTTACAGCGTTATATATCCTAACCTAAGGCAGGCCATCATCTCGGATGTAGAATTTTACAACATTCCTGTCGTATCGGCCCCTACTTCTCGGTGGGAACATTATATAGGTCTATAACGTAATATAACCTAACCTAACACATCTAGCCCCTCGCTGGTAATGTTTTACAGAATCCCGTTCGTGTCGTCCCGTACGTCTCGGTTGGGACATTACATACGTCTACATCGTTATATATCCTAACGTAAGGCAGGCTATCATCTCGGATGTAGTATTTCACAACATTCCTAGCGTATCGGCCCCTACTTCTCGGTGGGAACATTATATAGGTCTATAACGTAATATAACCTAACCTAACACATCTAGCCCCTCGCTGGTAATGTTTTACAGAATCCCGTTCGTGTCGTCCCGTACATCTTGGTTGGGATATTATATACGTCTACAGCGATATATATCCTAACGTAAGGCAGGCCAACATCTCGGATGTAGTATTTTACAACATTCCTGGCGTATCGGCACCTACTTCTCGGTGGGAACATTATATAGGTCTATAACGTAATATAACCTAACCTAACATCATCAAGCCCCTCGCTGGTAATCTTTTACAGAATCCCGTTCGTGTCGTCCCGTACGTCTCGGATGGCACATTATATAGGTCTATAGAGTTATATATCCTAACCTAAGGCAGGCTAACATTTCGGATGTAGTATTTTACAACATTCCTGGCGTATCGGCCTCTACTTCTCGGTGGGAACATTATATTCGTCTATAACGCAATATAACCTAACCTAACACATCTAGCCCCTCGCTGGTAATGATTTACAGAATCCCGTTCGTGTCGTCCCGTACGTCTCGGTTGGGATATTATATACGTCTATAGCTATATATATCCTAACCTAAGGCAGGTTATCATCTCGGATGCAGTATTTTACAACATTCCTGGCATATCGGCCCCTACTTCTCGGAGGGAACATTATATATGTCTATAACGTATCAAAACCTAACCTAACCCGTCTAGCCCCTCGCTGGTAATGTTTTACAGAATCCCGTTCCTGTCGTCCCGTACATCTCAGTTGGGACATTATATACGTTTACAGCGTTATATATCCTATCCTAAGGCAGGCTAACATCTCGGATGCAGTATTTTACAACATTCCTGGCGTATCGGCTCTACTTCTCGGTGGGAACATTATATTCGTCTATAACGTAATATAACCTAACCGAACACATCTGGCCCCTCGCTGGTAATGTTTTACAGAATCCCGTTCATGTGGTCCCGTACATCTCAGTTGGGACATTATATACGTTTACAGCGTTATATATCCTATCCTAAGGCAGGCTAACATCTCAGATGCAGTATTTTACAACATTCCTGGCGTATCGGCTCTACTTCTCGTTGGGAACATTATATTCGTCTATAACGTAATATAACCTAACCGCACACATCTGGCCCCTCGCTGGTAATGTTTTACAGAATCCCGTTCGTGTCGTCCCGTACATCTCGGTTTGGACATTATATACGTTTACAGCGTTATATATCCTAACCTAAGGCAGGCCATCATCTCGGATGTAGAATTTTACAACATTCCTGTCGTATCGGCCCCTACTTCTCGGTGGGAACATTATATAGGTCTATAACGTAATATAACCTAACCTAACACATCTAGCACCTCGCTGGTAATGTTTTACCGAATCCCGTTCGTGTCGTCCCGTACGTCTCGGTTGGGACATTATACACTTCTACAGCGTTAAATATCCTAACCTAAGGCAGGCTATCATCTCGGACGCAGTATTTTACAACATTCCTGGCATATCGGCCCCTACTTCTCGGTGGGAACATTATATACGTCTATAACGTATCACAACCTAACCTAACCCATCTAGCCCCTCGCTGGTAATGTTTCACAGAATCCCGTTCGTGTCGTCCCGTACGTTTCGGTTGGACATTATATACGTCTACAACGTTATATATCCTAACGTAAGGCAGGCTAACATCTCGGATGTAGTATTTTACAACATTCCTGGCATATCGGCTTCTACTTCTCGGTGGGAACATTATATTCGTTTATAACGTAATATAACCTAACCTAACACATCTAGCCCCTCGCTGGTAATGTTTTACAGAATCCCGTTCGTGACGTAACGTACATCTCGGTTGGAATATTATATACGTCTATAGCGTTATATATCCTAACCTAAGGCAGGCTATCATCTCGGATGTAGTATTTTACAACATTCCTAGCGTATCGGCCCCTACTTCTCGGTGGGAACATTATATACGTTTATAACGTATCACATCCAAACATAACCCATCTAGCCCCTCGCTGGTAATGTTTTACAGAATCCCGTTCGTGTCGTCCCGTACGTCTCGGTTGGGATATTATATACGTCTATAGCGTTATATATCCTAACCTAAGGCAGGCTATCATCTCGGATGCAGTATTTTACAACATTCCTCTCATATCGGCCCCTTCTTCTCGGTGGGAACATTATATACGTCTATAACGTATCAAAACCTAACCTAACCCGTCTAGCCCCTCGCTGGTAATGTTTTACAAAATCCCGTTCCTGTCGTCCCGTACATCTCGGTTGGGACATTATATACGTTTACAGCGTTATATATCCTATCCTAAGGCAGGCTAACATCTCGGATGCAGTATTTTACGCCATTCCTGGCGTATCGACCCCTACTTCTCGGTGGGAACATTATATTCGTCTATAACGTATCAAAACCTAACCTAACCCATCTAGCCCCTCGCTCGTAATGTTTTACAGAATCCCGTTCCTGTCGTCCCGTACGTCTCGGTTGGGACATTATACACTTCTACAGCGTTATATATCCTAACCTAAGGCAGGCTATCATCTCGGATGCAGTATTTTACAACATTCCTGGCATATCGGCCCCTACTTCTCGGTGGGAACATTATATACGTCTATAACGTATCACAACCTAACCTAACCCATCTAGCCCCTCGCTGGTAATGTTTTACGGAATCCCGTTCCTGTCGCCCCGTACATCTCGGTTGGGATATTATATACGTCTACAGCGATATATATCCTAACGTAAGGCAGGCTAACATCTCGGATGTAGTATTTTACAACATTCCTGGCGTATCGGCCTCTACTTCTCGGTGGGAACATTATATTCGTCTATAACGTAATACAACCTAACCTAACACATCTAGCACCTCGCTGGTAATGTTTTACAGAATCCCGCTCGTGACGTCCCGTACATCTCGGATGGGATATTATATACGTCTACAGCGATATATATCCTAACGTAAGGCAGGCTAACATCTCGGATGCAGTATTTTACAACATTCCTGGCGCATCGGCCCCTACTTCTCGGTGGGAACATTATATACGTCTATAACGTATCACAACCTAACCTAACACATCTAGCCCCTCGCAGGTAATGTTCTACAGAATCCCGTTCGTGTCGTCCAGTACGTCTCGGTTGGGACATTACATACGTCTACAGCGTTATATATCCTAACGTAAGGCAGGCTAACACCTGGGATGCAGTATTTTACGCCATTCCTGGCGTATCGACCCCTACTTCTCGGTGGGAACATTATATTCGTCTATAACGTATCAAAACCTAACCTAACCCATCTAGCCCCTCGCTCGTAATGTTTTACAGAATCCCGTTCCTGTCGTCCCGTACATCTCGGTTGGGACATTATATACGTTTACAGCGTTATATATCCTAACCTAAGGCATGCTAACATCTCGGTGCAGTATTTTACGCCATTCCTGGCGTATCGGCCCCTACTTCACGGTGGGAACATTATATTCGTCTATAACGTATCAAAACCTAACCTAACCCATCTAGCCCCTCGCTGGTAATGTTTTACAGAATCCCGTTCATGTCGTCCCGTACATCTCGGTTTGGACATTATATACGTTTACAGCGTTATATATCCTAACCTAAGGCAGGCCATCATCTCGGATGTAGTATTTTACAACATTCCTGTCGTATCGGCCCCTACTTCTCGGTGGGAACATTATATAGGTCTATAACGTAATATAACCTAACCTAACACATCTAGCCCCTCGCTGGTAATGTTTTACAGAATCCCGTTCGTGTCGTCCCGTACGTTTCGGTTGGACATTATATACGTCTACAGCGTAATATATCCTAACGTAAGGCAGGCTATCATCTCGGATGTAGTATTTCACAACATTCCTGGCGTATCGACCCCTACTTCTCGGTGGGAACATTATATTCGTCTATAACGTAATATAACCTAACCTAACACATCTAGCCCCTCGCTGGTAATGTTTTACAGAATCCCGTTCGTGTCGTCCCGTACGTCTCGGTTGGGACATTACATACGTCTACATCGTTATATATCCTAACGTAAGGCAGGCTATCATCTCGGATGTAGTATTTCACAACATTCCTAGCGTATCGGCCCCTACTTCTCGGTGGGAACATTATATTCGTCTATAACGTAATATAGCCTAACCTAACACATCTAGCACCTCGCTGGTAATGTTTTACAGAATCCCGTTCGTGTCGTCCCGTACGTCTCGGTTGGGACATTATACACTTCTACAGCGTTATATATCCTAACCTAAGGCAGGCTATCATCTCGGATGCAGTATTTTACAACATTCCTGGCATATCGGCCCCTACTTCTCGGTGGGAACATTATATACGTCTATAACGTATCACAACCTAACCTAACCCATCTAGCCCCTCGCTGGTAATGTTTTACGGAATCCCGTTCCTGTCGCCCCGTACATCTCGGTTGGGATATTATATACGTCTACAGCGATATATATCCTAACGTAAGGCAGGCTAACATCTCGGATGTAGTATTTTACAACATTCCTGGCGTATCGGCCTCTACTTCTCGGTGGGAACATTATATTCGTCTATAACGTAATGTAACCTAACCAAACACATCTAGCCCCTCGCTGGTAATGTTTTACAGAATCCCGCTCGTGACGTCCCGTACATCTCGGATGGGATATTATATACGTCTACAGCGATATATATCCTAACGTAAGGCAGGCTAACATCTCGGATGTAGTATTTTACAACATTCCTGGCGTATCGGCCTCTACTTCTCGGTGGGAACATTATATTCGTCTATAACGTAATATAACCTAACCTAACACATCTAGCCCCTCGCTGGTAATGTTTTACAGAATCCCGTTCGTGACGTCCCGTACGTCTCGGTTGGGACATTATACACGTCTACAGCGTTATATATCCTAACCTAAGGCAGGCTAACATCTCGGATGCAGTATTTTACGCCATTCCTGGTGTATCGGCCCCTACTTCTCGGTGGGAACATTATATTCGTCTATAACGTAATATAACCTAACCTAAAACATCTAGCACCTCGCTGGTAATGTTTTGCAGAATCCCGTTCATGTCGTCCAGTACGTCTCGGTTGGGAAATTACATACGTCTACAGCGTTATATATCCTAACCTAAGGCAAGCTATCATCTCGGATGCAGTATTTTACGCCATTCCTGGCGTATCGACCCCTACTTCTCGGTGGGAACATTATATTCGTCTATAACGTATCAAAACCTAACCTAACCCATCTAGCCCCTCGCTGGTAATGTTTTACAGAATCCCGTTCATGTCGTCCCGTACATCTCGGTTTGGACATTATATACGTTTACAGCGTTATATATCCTAACCTAAGGCAGGCCATCATCTCGGATGTAGTATTTTACAACATTCCTGTCGTATCGGCCCCTACTTCTCGGTGGGAACATTATATAGGTCTATAACGTAATATAACCTAACCTAACACATCTAGCCCCTCGCTGGTAATGTTTTACAGAATCCCGTTCGTGTCGTCCCGTACGTTTCGGTTGGACATTATATACGTCTACAGCGTAATATATCCTAACGTAAGGCAGGCTATCATCTCGGATGTAGTATTTCACAACATTCCTGGCGTATCGACCCCTACTTCTCGGTGGGAACATTATATTCGTCTATAACGTAATATAACCTAACCTAACACATCTAGGTCCTCGCTGGTAATGTTTCACAGAATCCCGTTCGTGTCGTCCCGTACGTCTCGGTTGGGACATTACATACGTCTACATCGTTATATATCCTAACGTAAGGCAGGCTATCATCTCGGATGTAGTATTTCACAACATTCCTAGCGTATCGGCCCCTACTTCTCGGTGGGAACATTATATTCGTCTATAACGTAATATAGCCTAACCTAACACATCTAGCACCTCGCTGGTAATGTTTTACAGAATCCCGTTCGTGTCGTCCCGTACGTCTCGGTTGGGACATTATACACTTCTACAGCGTTATATATCCTAACCTAAGGCAGGCTATCATCTCGGATGCAGTATTTTACAACATTCCTGGCATATCGGCCCCTACTTCTCGGTGGGAACATTATATAGGTCTATAACGTAATATAACCTAACCTAACACATCTAGCCCCTCGCTGGTAATGTTTTACAGAATCCCGTTCCTGTCGTCCCGTACATCTCGGTTGGGACATTATATACGTTTACAGCGTTATATATCCTAACCTAAGGCATGCTAACATCTCGGTGCAGTATTTTACGCCATTCCTGGCGTATCGGCCCCTACTTCACGGTGGGAACATTATATTCGTCTATAACGTAATATAACCTAATCTAACACATCTAGCACCTCGCTCGTATTGTTTTACAGAATCCCGTTCGTGACGTCCCGTACATATCGGTTGGGATATTATATGCGTCTATAGCGTTATATATCCTATCCTATGGCAGGCCATCATCTCGGATGTAGTATTTTACAACATTCCTGGCGTATCGGCCTCTACTTCTCGGTGGGAACATTATATTCGTCTATAACGTAATGTAACCTAACCAAACACATCTAGCCCCTCGCTGGTAATGTTTTACAGAATCCCGCTCGTGACGTCCCGTACATCTCGGATGGGACATTATACACTTCTACAGCGTTATATATCCTAACGTAAGGCAGGCTAACATCTCGGATGTAGTATTTTACAACATTCCTGGCATATCGGCCCCTACTTCTCGGTGGGAACATTATATACGTCTATAACGTATCACAACCTAACCTAACCCATCTAGCCCCTCGCTGGTAATGTTTTACGGAATCCCGTTCCTGTCGCCCCGTACATCTCGGTTGGGATATTATATACGTCTACAGCGATATATATCCTAACGTAAGGCAGGCTAACATCTCGGATGTAGTATTTTACAACATTCCTGGCGTATCGGCCTCTACTTCTCGGTGGGAACATTATATTCGTCTATAACGTAATACAACCTAACCTAACACATCTAGCACCTCGCTGGTAATGTTTTACAGAATCCCGCTCGTGACGTCCCGTACATCTCGGATGGGATATTATATACGTCTACAGCGATATATATCCTAACGTAAGGCAGGCTAACATCTCGGATGCAGTATTTTACAACATTCCTGGCGCATCGGCCCCTACTTCTCGGTGGGAACATTATATACGTCTATAACGTATCACAACCTAACCTAACACATCTAGCCCCTCGCAGGTAATGTTCTACAGAATCCCGTTCGTGTCGTCCAGTACGTCTCGGTTGGGACATTACATACGTCTACAGCGTTATATATCCTAACGTAAGGCAGGCTAACACCTCGGATGCAGTATTTTACGCCATTCCTGGCGTATCGACCCCTACTTCTCGGTGGGAACATTATATTCGTCTATAACGTATCAAAACCTAACCTAACCCATCTAGCCCCTCGCTCGTAATGTTTTACAGAATCCCGTTCCTGTCGTCCCGTACATCTCGGTTGGGACATTATATACGTTTACAGCGTTATATATCCTAACCTAAGGCATGCTAACATCTCGGTGCAGTATTTTACGCCATTCCTGGCGTATCGGCCCCTACTTCACGGTGGGAACATTATATTCGTCTATAACGTAATATAACCTAATCTAACACATCTAGCACCTCGCTGGTATTGTTTTACAGAATCCCGTTCGTGACGTCCCGTACATATCGGTTGGGATATTATATGCGTCTATAGCGTTATATATCCTATCCTATGGCAGGCCATCATCTCGGATGTAGTATTTTACAACATTCCTGGCGTATCGGCCTCTACTTCTCGGTGGGAACATTATATTCGTCTATAACGTAATGTAACCTAACCAAACACATCTAGCCCCTCGCTGGTAATGTTTTACAGAATCCCGCTCGTGACGTCCCGTACATCTCGGATGGGATATTATATACGTCTACAGCGATATATATCCTAACGTAAGGCAGGCTAACATCTCGGATGTAGTATTTTACAACATTCCTGGCGTATCGGCCTCTACTTCTCGGTGGGAACATTATATTCGTCTATAACGTAATATAACCTAACCTAACACATCTAGCCCCTCGCTGGTAATGTTTTACAGAATCCCGTTCATGTCGTCCCGTACATCTCGGTTTGGACATTATATACGTTTACAGCGTTATATATCCTAACCTAAGGCAGGCCATCATCTCGGATGTAGTATTTTACAACATTCCTGTCGTATCGGCCCCTACTTCTCGGTGGGAACATTATATAGGTCTATAACGTAATATAACCTAACCTAACACATCTAGCCCCTCGCTGGTAATGTTTTACAGAATCCCGTTCGTGTCGTCCCGTACGTTTCGGTTGGACATTATATACGTCTACAGCGTAATATATCCTAACGTAAGGCAGGCTATCATCTCGGATGTAGTATTTCACAACATTCCTGGCGTATCGACCCCTACTTCTCGGTGGGAACATTATATTCGTCTATAACGTAATATAACCTAACCTAACACATCTAGCCCCTCGCTGGTAATGTTTTACAGAATCCCGTTCGTGTCGTCCCGTACGTCTCGGTTGGGACATTACATACGTCTACATCGTTATATATCCTAACGTAAGGCAGGCTATCATCTCGGATGTAGTATTTCACAACATTCCTAGCGTATCGGCCCCTACTTCTCGGTGGGAACATTATATACGTCTATAACGTATCACAACCTAACCTAACCCATCTAGCCCCTCGCTGGTAATGTTTTACGGAATCCCGTTCCTGTCGCCCCGTACATCTCGGTTGGGATATTATATACGTCTACAGCGATATATATCCTAACGTAAGGCAGGCTAACATCTCGGATGTAGTATTTTACAACATTCCTGGCGTATCGGCCTCTACTTCTCGGTGGGAACATTATATTCGTCTATAACGTAATACAACCTAACCTAACACATCTAGCACCTCGCTGGTAATGTTTTACAGAATCCCGCTCGTGACGTCCCGTACATCTCGGATGGGATATTATATACGTCTACAGCGATATATATCCTAACGTAAGGCAGGCTAACATCTCGGATGCAGTATTTTACAACATTCCTGGCGCATCGGCCCCTACTTCTCGGTGGGAACATTATATACGTCTATAACGTATCACAACCTAACCTAACACATCTAGCCCCTCGCAGGTAATGTTCTACAGAATCCCGTTCGTGTCGTCCAGTACGTCTCGGTTGGGACATTACATACGTCTACAGCGTTATATATCCTAACGTAAGGCAGGCTAACACCTCGGATGCAGTATTTTACGCCATTCCTGGCGTATCGACCCCTACTTCTCGGTGGGAACATTATATTCGTCTATAACGTATCAAAACCTAACCTAACCCATCTAGCCCCTCGCTCGTAATGTTTTACAGAATCCCGTTCCTGTCGTCCCGTACATCTCGGTTGGGACATTATATACGTTTACAGCGTTATATATCCTAACCTAAGGCATGCTAACATCTCGGTGCAGTATTTTACGCCATTCCTGGCGTATCGGCCCCTACTTCACGGTGGGAACATTATATTCGTCTATAACGTAATATAACCTAATCTAACACATCTAGCACCTCGCTGGTATTGTTTTACAGAATCCCGTTCGTGACGTCCCGTACATATCGGTTGGGATATTATATGCGTCTATAGCGTTATATATCCTATCCTATGGCAGGCCATCATCTCGGATGTAGTATTTTACAACATTCCTGGCGTATCGGCCTCTACTTCTCGGTGGGAACATTATATTCGTCTATAACGTAATGTAACCTAACCAAACACATCTAGCCCCTCGCTGGTAATGTTTTACAGAATCCCGCTCGTGACGTCCCGTACATCTCGGATGGGATATTATATACGTCTACAGCGATATATATCCTAACGTAAGGCAGGCTAACATCTCGGATGTAGTATTTTACAACATTCCTGGCGTATCGGCCTCTACTTCTCGGTGGGAACATTATATTCGTCTATAACGTAATATAACCTAACCTAACACATCTAGCCCCTCGCTGGTAATGTTTTACAGAATCCCGTTCATGTCGTCCCGTACATCTCGGTTTGGACATTATATACGTTTACAGCGTTATATATCCTAACCTAAGGCAGGCCATCATCTCGGATGTAGTATTTTACAACATTCCTGTCGTATCGGCCCCTACTTCTCGGTGGGAACATTATATAGGTCTATAACGTAATATAACCTAACCTAACACATCTAGCCCCTCGCTGGTAATGTTTTACAGAATCCCGTTCGTGTCGTCCCGTACGTTTCGGTTGGACATTATATACGTCTACAGCGTAATATATCCTAACGTAAGGCAGGCTATCATCTCGGATGTAGTATTTCACAACATTCCTGGCGTATCGACCCCTACTTCTCGGTGGGAACATTATATTCGTCTATAACGTAATATAACCTAACCTAACACATCTAGACCCTCGCTGGTAATGTTTTACAGAATCCCGTTCGTGTCGTCCCGTACGTCTCGGTTGGGACATTACATACGTCTACATCGTTATATATCCTAACGTAAGGCAGGCTATCATCTCGGATGTAGTATTTCACAACATTCCTAGCGTATCGGCCCCTACTTCTCGGTGGGAACATTATATTCGTCTATAACGTAATATAGCCTAACCTAACACATCTAGCACCTCGCTGGTAATGTTTTACAGAATCCCGTTTGTGTCGTCCCGTACGTCTCGGTTGGGACATTATACACTTCTACAGCGTTATATATCCTAACCTAAGGCAGGCTATCATCTCGGATGCAGTATTTTACAACATTCCTGGCATATCGGCCCCTACTTCTCGGTGGGAACATTATATACGTCTATAACGTATCACAACCTAACCTAACCCATCTAGCCCCTCGCTGGTAATGTTTTACGGAATCCCGTTCCTGTCGCCCCGTACATCTCGGTTGGGATATTATATACGTCTACAGCGATATATATCCTAACGTAAGGCAGGCTAACATCTCGGATGTAGTATTTTACAACATTCCTGGCGTATCGGCCTCTACTTCTCGGTGGGAACATTATATTCGTCTATAACGTAATGTAACCTAACCAAACACATCTAGCCCCTCGCTGGTAATGTTTTACAGAATCCCGCTCGTGACGTCCCGTACATCTCGGATGGGATATTATATACGTCTACAGCGATATATATCCTAACGTAAGGCAGGCTAACATCTCGGATGTAGTATTTTACAACATTCCTGGCGTATCGGCCTCTACTTCTCGGTGGGAACATTATATTCGTCTATAACGTAATATAACCTAACCTAACACATCTAGCCCCTCGCTGGTAATGTTTTACAGAATCCCGTTCGTGACGTCCCGTACGTCTCGGTTGGGACATTATACACGTCTACAGCGTTATATATCCTAACCTAAGGCAGGCTAACATCTCGGATGCAGTATTTTACGCCATTCCTGGTGTATCGGCCCCTACTTCTCGGTGGGAACATTATATTCGTCTATAACGTAATATAACCTAACCTAAAACATCTAGCACCTCGCTGGTAATGTTTTGCAGAATCCCGTTCATGTCGTCCAGTACGTCTCGGTTGGGAAATTACATACGTCTACAGCGTTATATATCCTAACCTAAGGCAAGCTATCATCTCGGATGCAGTATTTTACGCCATTCCTGGCGTATCGACCCCTACTTCTCGGTGGGAACATTATATTCGTCTATAACGTATCAAAACCTAACCTAACCCATCTAGCCCCTCGCTGGTAATGTTTTACAGAATCCCGTTCATTTCGTCCCGTACATCTCGGTTTGGACATTATATACGTTTACAGCGTTATATATCCTAACCTAAGGCAGGCCATCATCTCGGATGTAGTATTTTACAACATTCCTGTCGTATCGGCCCGTACATCTCGGTTGGAATATTATATACGTCTATAGCGTTATATATCCTAACCTAAGGCAAGCTATCATCTCGGGTGTAGTATTTTACAACATTCCTGACGTATCGGCCCCTACTTCTCGGTGGGAACATTATATAGGTCTATAACGTAATATAACCTAACCTAACACATCTAGACCCTCGCTGGTAATGTTTTACAGAATCCCGTTCCTGTCGTCCCGTACATCTCGGTTGGGACATTATATACGTTTACAGCGTTATATATCCTAACCTAAGGCATGCTAACATCTCGGTGCAGTATTTTACGCCATTCCTGGCGTATCGGCCCCTACTTCACGGTGGGAACATTATATTCGTCTATAACGTAATATAACCTAATCTAACACATCTAGCACCTCGCTGGTATTGTTTTACAGAATCCCGTTCGTGACGTCCCGTACATATCGGTTGGGATATTATATGCGTCTATAGCGTTATATATCCTATCCTATGGCAGGCCATCATCTCGGATGTAGTATTTTACAACATTCCTGGCGTATCGGCCTCTACTTCTCGGTGGGAACATTATATTCGTCTATAACGTAATGTAACCTAACCAAACACATCTAGCCCCTCGCTGGTAATGTTTTACAGAATCCCGCTCGTGACGTCCCGTACATCTCGGATGGGATATTATATACGTCTACAGCGATATATATCCTAACGTAAGGCAGGCTAACATCTCGGATGTAGTATTTTACAACATTCCTGGCGTATCGGCCTCTACTTCTCGGTGGGAACATTATATTCGTCTATAACGTAATATAACCTAACCTAACACATCTAGCCCCTCGCTGGTAATGTTTTACAGAATCCCGTTCATGTCGTCCCGTACATCTCGGTTTGGACATTATATACGTTTACAGCGTTATATATCCTAACCTAAGGCAGGCCATCATCTCGGATGTAGTATTTTACAACATTCCTGTCGTATCGGCCCCTACTTCTCGGTGGGAACATTATATAGGTCTATAACGTAATATAACCTAACCTAACACATCTAGCCCCTCGCTGGTAATGTTTTACAGAATCCCGTTCGTGTCGTCCCGTACGTTTCGGTTGGACATTATATACGTCTACAGCGTAATATATCCTAACGTAAGGCAGGCTATCATCTCGGATGTAGTATTTCACAACATTCCTGGCGTATCGACCCCTACTTCTCGGTGGGAACATTATATTCGTCTATAACGTAATATAACCTAACCTAACACATCTAGCCCCTCGCTGGTAATGTTTTACAGAATCCCGTTCGTGTCGTCCCGTACGTCTCGGTTGGGACATTACATACGTCTACATCGTTATATATCCTAACGTAAGGCAGGCTATCATCTCGGATGTAGTATTTCACAACATTCCTAGCGTATCGGCCCCTACTTCTCGGTGGGAACATTAAATACGTCTATAACGTATCACAACCTAACCTAACCCATCTAGCCCCTCGCTGGTAATGTTTTACGGAATCCCGTTCCTGTCGCCCCGTACATCTCGGTTGGGATATTATATACGTCTACAGCGATATATATCCTAACGTAAGGCAGGCTAACATCTCGGATGTAGTATTTTACAACATTCCTGGCGTATCGGCCTCTACTTCTCGGTGGGAACATTATATTCGTCTATAACGTAATACAACCTAACCTAACACATCTAGCACCTCGCTGGTAATGTTTTACAGAATCCCGCTCGTGACGTCCCGTACATCTCGGATGGGATATTATATACGTCTACAGCGATATATATCCTAACGTAAGGCAGGCTAACATCTCGGATGCAGTATTTTACAACATTCCTGGCGCATCGGCCCCTACTTCTCGGTGGGAACATTATATACGTCTATAACGTATCACAACCTAACCTAACACATCTAGCCCCTCGCAGGTAATGTTCTACAGAATCCCGTTCGTGTCGTCCAGTACGTCTCGGTTGGGACATTACATACGTCTACAGCGTTATATATCCTAACGTAAGGCAGGCTAACACCTCGGATGCAGTATTTTACGCCATTCCTGGCGTATCGACCCCTACTTCTCGGTGGGAACATTATATTCGTCTATAACGTATCAAAACCTAACCTAACCCATCTAGCCCCTCGCTCGTAATGTTTTACAGAATCCCGTTCCTGTCGTCCCGTACATCTCGGTTGGGACATTATATACGTTTACAGCGTTATATATCCTAACCTAAGGCATGCTAACATCTCGGTGCAGTATTTTACGCCATTCCTGGCGTATCGGCCCCTACTTCACGGTGGGAACATTATATTCGTCTATAACGTAATATAACCTAATCTAACACATCTAGCACCTCGCTGGTATTGTTTTACAGAATCCCGTTCGTGACGTCCCGTACATATCGGTTGGGATATTATATGCGTCTATAGCGTTATATATCCTATCCTATGGCAGGCCATCATCTCGGATGTAGTATTTTACAACATTCCTGGCGTATCGGCCTCTACTTCTCGGTGGGAACATTATATTCGTCTATAACGTAATGTAACCTAACCAAACACATCTAGCCCCTCGCTGGTAATGTTTTACAGAATCCCGCTCGTGACGTCCCGTACATCTCGGATGGGATATTATATACGTCTACAGCGATATATATCCTAACGTAAGGCAGGCTAACATCTCGGATGTAGTATTTTACAACATTCCTGGCGTATCGGCCTCTACTTCTCGGTGGGAACATTATATTCGTCTATAACGTAATATAACCTAACCTAACACATCTAGCCCCTCGCTGGTAATGTTTTACAGAATCCCGTTCATGTCGTCCCGTACATCTCGGTTTGGACATTATATACGTTTACAGCGTTATATATCCTAACCTAAGGCAGGCCATCATCTCGGATGTAGTATTTTACAACATTCCTGTCGTATCGGCCCCTACTTCTCGGTGGGAACATTATATAGGTCTATAACGTAATATAACCTAACCTAACACATCTAGCCCCTCGCTGGTAATGTTTTACAGAATCCCGTTCGTGTCGTCCCGTACGTTTCGGTTGGATATTATATACGTCTACAGCGTAATATATCCTAACGTAAGGCAGGCTATCATCTCGGATGTAGTATTTCACAACATTCCTGGCGTATCGACCCCTACTTCTCGGTGGGAACATTATATTCGTCTATAACGTAATATAACCTAACCTAACACATCTAGCCCCTCGCTGGTAATGTTTTACAGAATCCCGTTCGTGTCGTCCCGTACGTCTCGGTTGGGACATTACATACGTCTACATCGTTATATATCCTAACGTAAGGCAGGCTATCATCTCGGATGTAGTATTTCACAACATTCCTAGCGTATCGGCCCCTACTTCTCGGTGGGAACATTATATTCGTCTATAACGTAATATAGCCTAACCTAACACATCTAGCACCTCGCTGGTAATGTTTTACAGAATCCCGTTCGTGTCGTCCCGTACGTCTCGGTTGGGACATTATACACTTCTACAGCGTTATATATCCTAACCTAAGGCAGGCTATCATCTCGGATGCAGTATTTTACAACATTCCTGGCATATCGGCCCCTACTTCTCGGTGGGAACATTATATACGTCTATAACGTATCACAACCTAACCTAACCCATCTAGCCCCTCGCTGGTAATGTTTTACGGAATCCCGTTCCTGTCGCCCCGTACATCTCGGTTGGGATATTATATACGTCTACAGCGATATATATCCTAACGTAAGGCAGGCTAACATCTCGGATGTAGTATTTTACAACATTCCTGGCGTATCGGCCTCTACTTCTCGGTGGGAACATTATATTCGTCTATAACGTAATGTAACCTAACCAAACACATCTAGCCCCTCGCTGGTAATGTTTTACAGAATCCCGCTCGTGACGTCCCGTACATCTCGGATGGGATATTATATACGTCTACAGCGATATATATCCTAACGTAAGGCAGGCTAACATCTCGGATGTAGTATTTTACAACATTCCTGGCGTATCGGCCTCTACTTCTCGGTGGGAACATTATATTCGTCTATAACGTAATATAACCTAACCTAACACATCTAGCCCCTCGCTGGTAATGTTTTACAGAATCCCGTTCGTGACGTCCCGTACGTCTCGGTTGGGACATTATACACGTCTACAGCGTTATATATCCTAACCTAAGGCAGGCTAACATCTCGGATGCAGTATTTTACGCCATTCCTGGTGTATCGGCCCCTACTTCTCGGTGGGAACATTATATTCGTCTATAACGTAATATAACCTAACCTAAAACATCTAGCACCTCGCTGGTAATGTTTTGCAGAATCCCGTTCATGTCGTCCAGTACGTCTCGGTTGGGAAATTACATACGTCTACAGCGTTATATATCCTAACCTAAGGCAAGCTATCATCTCGGATGCAGTATTTTACGCCATTCCTGGCGTATCGACCCCTACTTCTCGGTGGGAACATTATATTCGTCTATAACGTATCAAAACCTAACCTAACCCATCTAGCCCCTCGCTGGTAATGTTTTACAGAATCCCGTTCATTTCGTCCCGTACATCTCGGTTTGGACATTATATACGTTTACAGCGTTATATATCCTAACCTAAGGCAGGCCATCATCTCGGATGTAGTATTTTACAACATTCCTGTCGTATCGGCCCCTACTTCTCGGTGGGAACATTATATAGGTCTATAACGTAATATAACCTAACCTAACACATCTAGCCCCTCGCTGGTAATGTTTTACAGAATCCCGTTCGTGTCGTCCCGTACGTTTCGGTTGGACATTATATACGTCTACAGCGTAATATATCCTAACGTAAGGCAGGCTATCATCTCGGATGTAGTATTTCACAACATTCCTGGCGTATCGACCCCTACTTCTCGGTGGGAACATTATATTCGTCTATAACGTAATATAACCTAACCTAACACATCTAGGTCCTCGCTGGTAATGTTTCACAGAATCCCGTTCGTGTCGTCCCGTACGTCTCGGTTGGGACATTACATACGTCTACATCGTTATATATCCTAACGTAAGGCAGGCTATCATCTCGGATGTAGTATTTCACAACATTCCTAGCGTATCGGCCCCTACTTCTCGGTGGGAACATTATATTCGTCTATAACGTAATATAGCCTAACCTAACACATCTAGCACCTCGCTGGTAATGTTTTACAGAATCCCGTTCGTGTCGTCCCGTACGTCTCGGTTGGGACATTATACACTTCTACAGCGTTATATATCCTAACCTAAGGCAGGCTATCATCTCGGATGCAGTATTTTACAACATTCCTGGCATATCGGCCCCTACTTCTCGGTGGGAACATTATATACGTCTATAACGTATCACAACCTAACCTAACCCATCTAGCCCCTCGCTGGTAATGTTTTACGGAATCCCGTTCCTGTCGCCCCGTACATCTCGGTTGGGATATTATATACGTCTACAGCGATATATATCCTAACCTAAGGCAGGCCATCATCTCGGATGTAGTATTTTACAACATTCCTGTCGTATCGGCCCCTACTTCTCGGTGGGAACATTATATAGGTCTATAACGTAATATAACCTAACCTAACACATCTAGCCCCTCGCTGGTAATGTTTTACAGAATCCCGTTCGTGTCGTCCCGTACGTTTCGGTTGGACATTATATACGTCTACAGCGTAATATATCCTAACGTAAGGCAGGCTATCATCTCGGATGTAGTATTTCACAACATTCCTGGCGTATCGACCCCTACTTCTCGGTGGGAACATTATATTCGTCTATAACGTAATATAACCTAACCTAACACATCTAGGTCCTCGCTGGTAATGTTTCACAGAATCCCGTTCGTGTCGTCCCGTACGTCTCGGTTGGGACATTACATACGTCTACATCGTTATATATCCTAACGTAAGGCAGGCTATCATCTCGGATGTAGTATTTCACAACATTCCTAGCGTATCGGCCCCTACTTCTCGGTGGGAACATTATATTCGTCTATAACGTAATATAGCCTAACCTAACACATCTAGCACCTCGCTGGTAATGTTTTACAGAATCCCGTTCGTGTCGTCCCGTACGTCTCGGTTGGGACATTATACACTTCTACAGCGTTATATATCCTAACCTAAGGCAGGCTATCATCTCGGATGCAGTATTTTACAACATTCCTGGCATATCGGCCCCTACTTCTCGGTGGGAACATTATATACGTCTATAACGTATCACAACCTAACCTAACCCATCTAGCCCCTCGCTGGTAATGTTTTACGGAATCCCGTTCCTGTCGCCCCGTACATCTCGGTTGGGACATTATATACGTTTACAGCGTTATATATCCTAACCTAAGGCATGCTAACATCTCGGATGCAGTATTTTACGCCATTCCTGGCGTATCGGCCCCTACTTCACGGTGGGAACATTATATTCGTCTATAACGTAATATAACCTAACCTAACACATCTAGCACCTCGCTGGTATTGTTTTACAGAATCCCGTTCGTGACGTCCCGTACATATCGGTTGGGATATTATATGCGTCTATAGCGTTATATATCCTATCCTATGGCAGGCCATCATCTCGGATGTAGTATTTTAGAACATTCCTGGCGTATCGGCCTCTACTTCTCGGTGGGAACATTATATTCGTCTATAACGTAATGTAACCTAACCAAACACATCTAGCCCCTCGCTGGTAATGTTTTACAGAATCCCGCTCGTGACGTCCCGTACATCTCGGATGGGATATTATATACGTCTACAGCGATATATATCCTAACGTAAGGCAGGCTAACATCTCGGATGTAGTATTTTACAACATTCCTGGCGTATCGGCCTCTACTTCTCGGTGGGAACATTATATTCGTCTATAACGTAATATAACCTAACCTAACACATCTAGCCCCTCGCTGGTAATGTTTTACAGAATCCCGTTCGTGACGTCCCGTACGTCTCGGTTGGGACATTATACACGTCTACAGCGTTATATATCCTAACCTAAGGCAGGCTAACATCTCGGATGCAGTATTTTACGCCATTCCTGGTGTATCGGCCCCTACTTCTCGGTGGGAACATTATATTCGTCTATAACGTAATATAACCTAACCTAAAACATCTAGCACCTCGCTGGTAATGTTTTGCAGAATCCCGTTCATGTCGTCCAGTACGTCTCGGTTGGGAAATTACATACGTCTACAGCGTTATATATCCTAACCTAAGGCAAGCTATCATCTCGGATGCAGTATTTTACGCCATTCCTGGCGTATCGACCCCTACTTCTCGGTGGGAACATTATATTCGTCTATAACGTATCAAAACCTAACCTAACCCATCTAGCCCCTCGCTGGTAATGTTTTACAGAATCCCGTTCATGTCGTCCCGTACATCTCGGTTTGGACATTATATACGTTTACAGCGTTATATATCCTAACCTAAGGCAGGCCATCATCTCGGATGTAGTATTTTACAACATTCCTGTCGTATCGGCCCCTACTTCTCGGTGGGAACATTATATAGGTCTATAACGTAATATAACCTAACCTAACACATCTAGCCCCTCGCTGGTAATGTTTTACAGAATCCCGTTCCTGTCGTCCCGTACATCTCGGTTGGGACATTATATACGTTTACAGCGTTATATATCCTAACCTAAGGCATGCTAACATCTCGGTGCAGTATTTTACGCCATTCCTGGCGTATCGGCCCCTACTTCACGGTGGGAACATTATATTCGTCTATAACGTAATATAACCTAATCTAACACATCTAGCACCTCGCTGGTATTGTTTTACAGAATCCCGTTCGTGACGTCCCGTACATATCGGTTGGGATATTATATGCGTCTATAGCGTTATATATCCTATCCTATGGCAGGCCATCATCTCGGATGTAGTATTTTACAACATTCCTGGCGTATCGGCCTCTACTTCTCGGTGGGAACATTATATTCGTCTATAACGTAATGTAACCTAACCAAACACATCTAGCCCCTCGCTGGTAATGTTTTACAGAATCCCGCTCGTGACGTCCCGTACATCTCGGATGGGACATTATACACTTCTACAGCGTTATATATCCTAACGTAAGGCAGGCTAACATCTCGGATGTAGTATTTTACAACATTCCTGGCATATCGGCCCCTACTTCTCGGTGGGAACATTATATACGTCTATAACGTATCACAACCTAACCTAACCCATCTAGCCCCTCGCTGGTAATGTTTTACGGAATCCCGTTCCTGTCGCCCCGTACATCTCGGTTGGGATATTATATACGTCTACAGCGATATATATCCTAACGTAAGGCAGGCTAACATCTCGGATGTAGTATTTTACAACATTCCTGGCGTATCGGCCTCTACTTCTCGGTGGGAACATTATATTCGTCTATAACGTAATACAACCTAACCTAACACATCTAGCACCTCGCTGGTAATGTTTTACAGAATCCCGCTCGTGACGTCCCGTACATCTCGGATGGGATATTATATACGTCTACAGCGATATATATCCTAACGTAAGGCAGGCTAACATCTCGGATGCAGTATTTTACAACATTCCTGGCGCATCGGCCCCTACTTCTCGGTGGGAACATTATATACGTCTATAACGTATCACAACCTAACCTAACACATCTAGCCCCTCGCAGGTAATGTTCTACAGAATCCCGTTCGTGTCGTCCAGTACGTCTCGGTTGGGACATTACATACGTCTACAGCGTTATATATCCTAACGTAAGGCAGGCTAACACCTCGGATGCAGTATTTTACGCCATTCCTGGCGTATCGACCCCTACTTCTCGGTGGGAACATTATATTCGTCTATAACGTATCAAAACCTAACCTAACCCATCTAGCCCCTCGCTCGTAATGTTTTACAGAATCCCGTTCCTGTCGTCCCGTACATCTCGGTTGGGACATTATATACGTTTACAGCGTTATATATCCTAACCTAAGGCATGCTAACATCTCGGTGCAGTATTTTACGCCATTCCTGGCGTATCGGCCCCTACTTCACGGTGGGAACATTATATTCGTCTATAACGTAATATAACCTAATCTAACACATCTAGCACCTCGCTGGTATTGTTTTACAGAATCCCGTTCGTGACGTCCCGTACATATCGGTTGGGATATTATATGCGTCTATAGCGTTATATATCCTATCCTATGGCAGGCCATCATCTCGGATGTAGTATTTTACAACATTCCTGGCGTATCGGCCTCTACTTCTCGGTGGGAACATTATATTCGTCTATAACGTAATGTAACCTAACCAAACACATCTAGCCCCTCGCTGGTAATGTTTTACAGAATCCCGCTCGTGACGTCCCGTACATCTCGGATGGGATATTATATACGTATACAGCGATATATATCCTAACGTAAGGCAGGCTAACATCTCGGATGTAGTATTTTACAACATTCCTGGCGTATCGGCCTCTACTTCTCGGTGGGAACATTATATTCGTCTATAACGTAATATAACCTAACCTAACACATCTAGCCCCTCGCTGGTAATGTTTTACAGAATCCCGTTCGTGACGTCCCGTACGTCTCGGTTGGGACATTATACACGTCTACAGCGTTATATATCCTAACGTAAGGCAGGCTAACATCTCGGATGTAGTATTTTACAACATTCCTGGCGTATCGGCCTCTACTTCTCGGTGGGAACATTATATTCGTCTATAACGTAATATAACCTAACCTAACACATCTAGCCCCTCGCTGGTAATGTTTTACAGAATCCCGTTCGTGACGTCCCGTACGTCTCGGTTGGGACATTATACACGTCTACAGCGTTATATATCCTAACCTAAGGCAGGCTAACATCTCGGATGCAGTATTTTACGCCATTCCTGGTGTATCGGCCCCTACTTCTCGGTGGGAACATTATATTCGTCTATAACGTAATATAACCTAACCTAAAACATCTAGCACCTCGCTGGTAATGTTTTGCAGAATCCCGTTCATGTCGTCCAGTACGTCTCGGTTGGGAAATTACATACGTCTACAGCGTTATATATCCTAACCTAAGGCAAGCTATCATCTCGGATGCAGTATTTTACGCCATTCCTGGCGTATCGACCCCTACTTCTCGGTGGGAACATTATATTCGTCTATAACGTATCAAAACCTAACCTAACCCATCTAGCCCCTCGCTGGTAATGTTTTACAGAATCCCGTTCATGTCGTCCCGTACATCTCGGTTTGGACATTATATACGTTTACAGCGTTATATATCCTAACCTAAGGCAGGCCATCATCTCGGATGTAGTATTTTACAACATTCCTGTCGTATCGGCCCCTACTTCTCGGTGGGAACATTATATAGGTCTATAACGTAATATAACCTAACCTAACACATCTAGCCCCTCGCTGGTAATGTTTTACAGAATCCCGTTCCTGTCGTCCCGTACATCTCGGTTGGGACATTATATACGTTTACAGCGTTATATATCCTAACCTAAGGCATGCTAACATCTCGGTGCAGTATTTTACGCCATTCCTGGCGTATCGGCCCCTACTTCACGGTGGGAACATTATATTCGTCTATAACGTAATATAACCTAATCTAACACATCTAGCACCTCGCTGGTATTGTTTTACAGAATCCCGTTCGTGACGTCCCGTACATATCGGTTGGGATATTATATGCGTCTATAGCGTTATATATCCTATCCTATGGCAGGCCATCATCTCGGATGTAGTATTTTACAACATTCCTGGCGTATCGGCCTCTACTTCTCGGTGGGAACATTATATTCGTCTATAACGTAATGTAACCTAACCAAACACATCTAGCCCCTCGCTGGTAATGTTTTACAGAATCCCGCTCGTGACGTCCCGTACATCTCGGATGGGACATTATACACTTCTACAGCGTTATATATCCTAACGTAAGGCAGGCTAACATCTCGGATGTAGTATTTTACAACATTCCTGGCATATCGGCCCCTACTTCTCGGTGGGAACATTATATACGTCTATAACGTATCACAACCTAACCTAACACATCTAGCCCCTCGCTGGTAATGTTTTACGGAATCCCGTTCCTGTCGCCCCGTACATCTCGGTTGGGATATTATATACGTCTACAGCGATATATATCCTAACGTAAGGCAGGCTAACATCTCGGATGTAGTATTTTACAACATTCCTGGCGTATCGGCCTCTACTTCTCGGTGGGAACATTATATTCGTCTATAACGTAATACAACCTAACCTAACACATCTAGCACCTCGCTGGTAATGTTTTACAGAATCCCGCTCGTGACGTCCCGTACATCTCGGATGGGATATTATATACGTCTACAGCGATATATATCCTAACGTAAGGCAGGCTAACATCTCGGATGCAGTATTTTACAACATTCCTGGCGCATCGGCCCCTACTTCTCGGTGGGAACATTATATACGTCTATAACGTATCACAACCTAACCTAACACATCTAGCCCCTCGCAGGTAATGTTCTACAGAATCCCGTTCGTGTCGTCCAGTACGTCTCGGTTGGGACATTACATACGTCTACAGCGTTATATATCCTAACGTAAGGCAGGCTAACACCTCGGATGCAGTATTTTACGCCATTCCTGGCGTATCGACCCCTACTTCTCGGTGGGAACATTATATTCGTCTATAACGTATCAAAACCTAACCTAACCCATCTAGCCCCTCGCTCGTAATGTTTTACAGAATCCCGTTCCTGTCGTCCCGTACATCTCGGTTGGGACATTATATACGTTTACAGCGTTATATATCCTAACCTAAGGCATGCTAACATCTCGGTGCAGTATTTTACGCCATTCCTGGCGTATCGGCCCCTACTTCACGGTGGGAACATTATATTCGTCTATAACGTAATATAACCTAATCTAACACATCTAGCACCTCGCTGGTATTGTTTTACAGAATCCCGTTCGTGACGTCCCGTACATATCGGTTGGGATATTATATGCGTCTATAGCGTTATATATCCTATCCTATGGCAGGCCATCATCTCGGATGTAGTATTTTACAACATTCCTGGCGTATCGGCCTCTACTTCTCGGTGGGAACATTATATTCGTCTATAACGTAATGTAACCTAACCAAACACATCTAGCCCCTCGCTGGTAATGTTTTACAGAATCCCGCTCGTGACGTCCCGTACATCTCGGATGGGATATTATATACGTATACAGCGATATATATCGTAACGTAAGGCAGGCTAACATCTCGGATGTAGTATTTTACAACATTCCTGGCGTATCGGCCTCTACTTCTCGGTGGGAACATTATATTCGTCTATAACGTAATATAACCTAACCTAACACATCTAGCCCCTCGCTGGTAATGTTTTACAGAATCCCGTTCGTGACGTCCCGTACGTCTCGGTTGGGACATTATACACGTCTACAGCGTTATATATCCTAACCTAAGGCAGGCTAACATCTCGGATGCAGTATTTCACAACATTCCTAGCGTATCGGCCCCTACTTCTCGGTGGGAACATTATATTCGTCTATAACGTAATATAGCCTAACCTAACACATCTAGCACCTCGCTGGTAATGTTTTACAGAATCCCGTTCGTGTCGTCCCGTACGTCTCGGTTGGGACATTATACACTTCTACAGCGTTATATATCCTAACCTAAGGCAGGCTATCATCTCGGATGCAGTATTTTACAACATTCCTGGCATATCGGCCCCTACTTCTCGGTGGGAACATTATATACGTCTATAACGTATCACAACCTCACCTAACCCATCTAGCCCCTCGCTGGTAATGTTTTACGGAATCCCGTTCCTGTCGCCCCGTACATCTCGGTTGGGATATTATATACGTCTACAGCGATATATATCCTAACGTAAGGCAGGCTAACATCTCGGATGTAGTATTTTACAACATTCCTGGCGTATCGGCCTCTACTTCTCGGTGGGAACATTATATTCGTCTATAACGTAATGTAACCTAACCAAACACATCTAGCCCCTCGCTGGTAATGTTTTACAAAATCCCGCTCGTGACGTCCCGTACATCTCGGATGGGATATTATATACGTCTACAGCGATATATATCCTAACGTAAGGCAGGCTAACATCTCGGATGTAGTATTTTACAACATTCCTGGCGTATCGGCCTCTACTTCTCGGTGGGAACATTATATTCGTCTATAACGTAATATAACCTAACCTAACACATCTAGCCCCTCGCTGGTAATGTTTTACAGAATCCCGTTCGTGACGTCCCGTACGTCTCGGTTGGGACATTATACACGTCTACAGCGTTATATATCCTAACCTAAGGCAGGCTAACATCTCGGATGCAGTATTTTACGCCATTCCTGGTGTATCGGCCCCTACTTCTCGGTGGGAACATTATATTCGTCTATAACGTAATATAACCTAACCTAAAACATCTAGCACCTCGCTGGTAATGTTTTGCAGAATCCCGTTCATGTCGTCCAGTACGTCTCGGTTGGGAAATTACATACGTCTACAGCGTTATATATCCTAACCTAAGGCAAGCTATCATCTCGGATGCAGTATTTTACGCCATTCCTGGCGTATCGACCCCTACTTCTCGGTGGGAACATTATATTCGTCTATAACGTATCAAAACCTAACCTAACCCATCTAGCCCCTCGCTGGTAATGTTTTACAGAATCCCGTTCATGTCGTCCCGTACATCTCGGTTTGGACATTATATACGTTTACAGCGTTATATATCCTAACCTAAGGCAGGCCATCATCTCGGATGTAGTATTTTACAACATTCCTGTCGTATCGGCCCCTACTTCTCGGTGGGAACATTATATAGGTCTATAACGTAATATAACCTAACCTAACACATCTAGCCCCTCGCTGGTAATGTTTTACAGAATGCCGTTCGTGTCGTCCCGTACGTTTCGGTTGGACATTATATACGTCTACAGCGTAATATATCCTAACGTAAGGCAGGCTATCATCTCGGATGTAGTATTTCACAACATTCCTGGCGTATCGACCCCTACTTCTCGGTGGGAACATTATATTCGTCTATAACGTAATATAACCTAACCTAACACATCTAGCCCCTCGCTGGTAATGTTTTACAGAATCCCGTTCGTGTCGTCCCGTACGTCTCGGTTGGGACATTACATACGTCTACATCGTTATATATCCTAACGTAAGGCAGGCTATCATCTCGGATGTAGTATTTCACAACATTCCTAGCGTATCGGCCCCTACTTCTCGGTGGGAACATTATATTCGTCTATAACGTAATATAGCCTAACCTAACACATCTAGCACCTCGCTGGTAATGTTTTACAGAATCCCGTTCGTGTCGTCCCGTACGTCTCGGTTGGGACATTATACACTTCTACAGCGTTATATATCCTAACCTAAGGCAGGCTATCATCTCGGATGCAGTATTTTACAACATTCCTGGCATATCGGCCCCTACTTCTCGGTGGGAACATTATATACGTCTATAACGTATCACAACCTAACCTAACCCATCTAGCCCCTCGCTGGTAATGTTTTACGGAATCCCGTTCCTGTCGCCCCGTACATCTCGGTTGGGATATTATATACGTCTACAGCGATATATATCCTAACGTAAGGCAGGCTAACATCTCGGATGTAGTATTTTACAACATTCCTGGCGTATCGGCCTCTACTTCTCGGTGGGAACATTATATTCGTCTATAACGTAATACAACCTAACCTAACACATCTAGCACCTCGCTGGTAATGTTTTACAGAATCCCGCTCGTGACGTCCCGTACATCTCGGATGGGATATTATATACGTCTACAGCGATATATATCCTAACGTAAGGCAGGCTAACATCTCGGATGCAGTATTTTACAACATTCCTGGCGCATCGGCCCCTACTTCTCGGTGGGAACATTATATACGTCTATAACGTATCACAACCTAACCTAACACATCTAGCCCCTCGCAGGTAATGTTCTACAGAATCCCGTTCGTGTCGTCCAGTACGTCTCGGTTGGGACATTACATACGTCTACAGCGTTATATATCCTAACGTAAGGCAGGCTAACACCTCGGATGCAGTATTTTACGCCATTCCTGGCGTATCGACCCCTACTTCTCGGTGGGAACATTATATTCGTCTATAACGTATCAAAACCTAACCTAACCCATCTAGCCCCTCGCTCGTAATGTTTTACAGAATCCCGTTCCTGTCGTCCCGTACATCTCGGTTGGGACATTATATACGTTTACAGCGTTATATATCCTAACCTAAGGCATGCTAACATCTCGGTGCAGTATTTTACGCCATTCCTGGCGTATCGGCCCCTACTTCACGGTGGGAACATTATATTCGTCTATAACGTAATATAACCTAATCTAACACATCTAGCACCTCGCTGGTATTGTTTTACAGAATCCCGTTCGTGACGTCCCGTACATATCGGTTGGGATATTATATGCGTCTATAGCGTTATATATCCTATCCTATGGCAGGCCATCATCTCGGATGTAGTATTTTACAACATTCCTGGCGTATCGGCCTCTACTTCTCGGTGGGAACATTATATTCGTCTATAACGTAATGTAACCTAACCAAACACATCTAGCCCCTCGCTGGTAATGTTTTACAGAATCCCGCTCGTGACGTCCCGTACATCTCGGATGGGATATTATATACGTATACAGCGATATATATCGTAACGTAAGGCAGGCTAACATCTCGGATGTAGTATTTTACAACATTCCTGGCGTATCGGCCTCTACTTCTCGGTGGGAACATTATATTCGTCTATAACGTAATATAACCTAACCTAACACATCTAGCCCCTCGCTGGTAATGTTTTACAGAATCCCGTTCGTGACGTCCCGTACGTCTCGGTTGGGACATTATACACGTCTACAGCGTTATATATCCTAACCTAAGGCAGGCTAACATCTCGGATGCAGTATTTCACAACATTCCTAGCGTATCGGCCCCTACTTCTCGGTGGGAACATTATATTCGTCTATAACGTAATATAGCCTAACCTAACACATCTAGCACCTCGCTGGTAATGTTTTACAGAATCCCGTTCGTGTCGTCCCGTACGTCTCGGTTGGGACATTATACACTTCTACAGCGTTATATATCCTAACCTAAGGCAGGCTATCATCTCGGATGCAGTATTTTACAACATTCCTGGCATATCGGCCCCTACTTCTCGGTGGGAACATTATATACGTCTATAACGTATCACAACCTCACCTAACCCATCTAGCCCCTCGCTGGTAATGTTTTACGGAATCCCGTTCCTGTCGCCCCGTACATCTCGGTTGGGATATTATATACGTCTACAGCGATATATATCCTAACGTAAGGCAGGCTAACATCTCGGATGTAGTATTTTACAACATTCCTGGCGTATCGGCCTCTACTTCTCGGTGGGAACATTATATTCGTCTATAACGTAATGTAACCTAACCAAACACATCTAGCCCCTCGCTGGTAATGTTTTACAAAATCCCGCTCGTGACGTCCCGTACATCTCGGATGGGATATTATATACGTCTACAGCGATATATATCCTAACGTAAGGCAGGCTAACATCTCGGATGTAGTATTTTACAACATTCCTGGCGTATCGGCCTCTACTTCTCGGTGGGAACATTATATTCGTCTATAACGTAATATAACCTAACCTAACACATCTAGCCCCTCGCTGGTAATGTTTTACAGAATCCCGTTCGTGACGTCCCGTACGTCTCGGTTGGGACATTATACACGTCTACAGCGTTATATATCCTAACCTAAGGCAGGCTAACATCTCGGATGCAGTATTTTACGCCATTCCTGGTGTATCGGCCCCTACTTCTCGGTGGGAACATTATATTCGTCTATAACGTAATATAACCTAACCTAAAACATCTAGCACCTCGCTGGTAATGTTTTGCAGAATCCCGTTCATGTCGTCCAGTACGTCTCGGTTGGGAAATTACATACGTCTACAGCGTTATATATCCTAACCTAAGGCAAGCTATCATCTCGGATGCAGTATTTTACGCCATTCCTGGCGTATCGACCCCTACTTCTCGGTGGGAACATTATATTCGTCTATAACGTATCAAAACCTAACCTAACCCATCTAGCCCCTCGCTGGTAATGTTTTACAGAATCCCGTTCATGTCGTCCCGTACATCTCGGTTTGGACATTATATACGTTTACAGCGTTATATATCCTAACCTAAGGCAGGCCATCATCTCGGATGTAGTATTTTACAACATTCCTGTCGTATCGGCCCCTACTTCTCGGTGGGAACATTATATAGGTCTATAACGTAATATAACCTAACCTAACACATCTAGCCCCTCGCTGGTAATGTTTTACAGAATGCCGTTCGTGTCGTCCCGTACGTTTCGGTTGGACATTATATACGTCTACAGCGTAATATATCCTAACGTAAGGCAGGCTATCATCTCGGATGTAGTATTTCACAACATTCCTGGCGTATCGACCCCTACTTCTCGGTGGGAACATTATATTCGTCTATAACGTAATATAACCTAACCTAACACATCTAGCCCCTCGCTGGTAATGTTTTACAGAATCCCGTTCGTGTCGTCCCGTACGTCTCGGTTGGGACATTACATACGTCTACATCGTTATATATCCTAACGTAAGGCAGGCTATCATCTCGGATGTAGTATTTCACAACATTCCTAGCGTATCGGCCCCTACTTCTCGGTGGGAACATTATATTCGTCTATAACGTAATATAGCCTAACCTAACACATCTAGCACCTCGCTGGTAATGTTTTACAGAATCCCGTTCGTGTCGTCCCGTACGTCTCGGTTGGGACATTATACACTTCTACAGCGTTATATATCCTAACCTAAGGCAGGCTATCATCTCGGATGCAGTATTTTACAACATTCCTGGCATATCGGCCCCTACTTCTCGGTGGGAACATTATATACGTCTATAACGTATCACAACCTAACCTAACCCATCTAGCCCCTCGCTGGTAATGTTTTACGGAATCCCGTTCCTGTCGCCCCGTACATCTCGGTTGGGATATTATATACGTCTACAGCGATATATATCCTAACGTAAGGCAGGCTAACATCTCGGATGTAGTATTTTACAACATTCCTGGCGTATCGGCCTCTACTTCTCGGTGGGAACATTATATTCGTCTATAACGTAATGTAACCTAACCAAACACATCTAGCCCCTCGCTGGTAATGTTTTACAGAATCCCGCTCGTGACGTCCCGTACATCTCGGATGGGATATTATATACGTCTACAGCGATATATATCCTAACGTAAGGCAGGCTAACATCTCGGATGTAGTATTTTACAACATTCCTGGCGTATCGGCCTCTACTTCTCGGTGGGAACATTATATTCGTCTATAACGTAATGTAACCTAACCAAACACATCTAGCCCCTCGCTGGTAATGTTTTACAGAATCCCGCTCGTGACGTCCCGTACATCTCGGATGGGATATTATATACGTCTACAGCGATATATATCCTAACGTAAGGCAGGCTAACATCTCGGATGTAGTATTTTACAACATTCCTGGCGTATCGGCCTCTACTTCTCGGTGGGAACATTATATTCGTCTATAACGTAATATAACCTAACCTAACACATCTAGCCCCTCGCTGGTAATGTTTTACAGAATCCCGTTCGTGACGTCCCGTACGTCTCGGTTGGGACATTATACACGTCTACAGCGTTATATATCCTAACCTAAGGCAGGCTAACATCTCGGATGCAGTATTTTACGCCATTCCTGGTGTATCGGCCCCTACTTCTCGGTGGGAACATTATATTCGTCTATAACGTAATATAACCTAACCTAAAACATCTAGCACCTCGCTGGTAATGTTTTGCAGAATCCCGTTCATGTCGTCCAGTACGTCTCGGTTGGGAAATTACATACGTCTACAGCGTTATATATCCTAACCTAAGGCAAGCTATCATCTCGGATGCAGTATTTTACGCCATTCCTGGCGTATCGACCCCTACTTCTCGGTGGGAACATTATATTCGTCTATAACGTATCAAAACCTAACCTAACCCATCTAGCCCCTCGCTGGTAATGTTTTACAGAATCCCGTTCATTTCGTCCCGTACATCTCGGTTTGGACATTATATACGTTTACAGCGTTATATATCCTAACCTAAGGCAGGCCATCATCTCGGATGTAGTATTTTACAACATTCCTGTCGTATCGGCCCCTACTTCTCGGTGGGAACATTATATAGGTCCATAACGTAATATAACCTAACCTAACACATCTAGCCCCTCGCAGGTAATGTTTTACAGAATCCCGTTCGTGTCGTCCCGTACGTTTCGGTTGGACATTATATACGTCTACAGCGTAATATATCCTAACGTAAGGCAGGCTATCATCTCGGATGTAGTATTTCACAACATTCCTGGCGTATCGACCCCTACTTCTCGGTGGGAACATTATATTCGTCTATAACGTAATATAACCTAACCTAACACATCTAGGTCCTCGCTGGTAATGTTTCACAGAATCCCGTTCGTGTCGTCCCGTACGTCTCGGTTGGGACATTACATACGTCTACATCGTTATATATCCTAACGTAAGGCAGGCTATCATCTCGGATGTAGTATTTCACAACATTCCTAGCGTATCGGCCCCTACTTCTCGGTGGGAACATTATATTCGTCTATAACGTAATATAGCCTAACCTAACACATCTAGCACCTCGCTGGTAATGATTTACAGAATCCCGTTCATGTCGTCCAGTACATCTCGGTTTGGACATTATATACGTTTACAGCGTTATATATCCTAACCTAAGGCAGGCCATCATCTCGGATGTAGTATTTTACAACATTCCTGTCGTATCGGCCCCTACTTCTCGGTGGGAACATTATATAGGTCTATAACGTAATATAACCTAACCTAACACATCTAGCCCCTCGCTGGTAATGTTTTACAGAATCCCGTTCGTGTCGTCCCGTACGTTTCGGTTGGACATTACATACGTCTACAGCGTAATATATCCTAACGTAAGGCAGGCTATCATCTCGGATGTAGTATTTCACAACATTCCTGGCGTATCGACCCCTACTTCTCGGTGGGAACATTATATTCGTCTATAACGTATCAAAACCTAACCTAACCCATCTAGCCCCTCGCTCGTAATGTTTTACAGAATCCCGTTCCTGTCGTCCCGTACATCTCGGTTGGGACATTATATACGTTTACAGCGTTATATATCCTAACCTAAGGCAGGCTAACATCTCGGATGCAGTATTTTACGCCATTCCTGGCGTATCGGCCCCTACTTCACGGTGGGAACATTATATTCGTCTATAACGTAATATAACCTAACCTAACACATCTAGCACCTCGCTGGTATTGTTTTACAGAATCCCGTTCGTGACGTCCCGTACATATCGGTTGGGATATTATATGCGTCTATAGCGTTATATATCCTATCCTATGGCAGGCCATCATCTCGGATGTAGTATTTTACAACATTCCTGGCGTATCGGCCTCTACTTCTCGGTGGGAACATTATATTCGTCTATAACGTAATGTAACCTAACCAAACACATCTAGCCCCTCGCTGGTAATGTTTTACAGAATCCCGCTCGTGACGTCCCGTACATATCGGATGGGATATTATATACTTCTACAGCGATATATATCCTAACGTAAGGCAGGCTAACATCTCGGATGTAGTATTTTACAACATTCCTGCCGTATCGGCCTCTACCTCTCGGTGGGAACATTATATTCGTCTATAACGTAATATAACCTAACCTAACACATCTAGCCCCTCGCTGGTAATGTTTTACAGAATCCCGTTCGTGTCGTCCCGTACGTCTCGGTTGGGACATTATACACGTCTACAGCGTTATATATCCTAACCTAAGGCAGGCTAACATCTCGGATGCAGTACTTTACGCCATTCCTGGTGTATCGGCCCCTACTTCTCGGTGGGAACATTATATTCGTCTATAACGTAATATAACCTAACCTAAAACATCTAGCACCTCGCTGGTAATGTTTTGCAGAATCCCGTTCATGTCGTCCAGTACGTCTCGGTTGGGAAATTACATACGTCTACAGCGTTATATATCCTAACCTAAGGCAAGCTATCATCTCGGATGCAGTATTTTACGCCATTCCTGGCGTATCGACCCCTACTTCTCGGTGGGAACATTATATTCGTCTATAACGTATCAAAACCTAACCTAACCCATCTAGCCCCTCGCTGGTAATGTTTTACAGAATCCCGTTCATGTCGTCCCGTACATCTCGGTTTGGACATTATATACGTTTACAGCGTTATATATCCTAACCTAAGGCAGGCCATCATCTCGGATGTAGTATTTCACAACATTCCTGGCGTATCGACCCCTACTTCTCGGTGGGAACATTATATTCGTCTATAACGTAATATAACCTAACCTAACACATCTAGCCCTTCGCTGGTAATGTTTTACAGAATCCCGTTCGTGTCGTCCCGTACGTCTCGGTTGGGACATTACATACGTCTACATCGTTATATATCCTAACGTAAGGCAGGCTATCATCTAGGATGTAGTATTTCACAACATTCCTAGCGTATCGGCCCCTACTTCTCGGTGGGAACATTATATTCGTCTATAACGTAATATAGCCTAACCTAACACATCTAGCACCTCGCTGGTAATGTTTTACAGAATCCCGTTCGTGTCGTCCCGTACGTCCCGGTTGGGACATTATACACTTCTACAGCGTTATATATCCTAACCTAAGGCAGGCTATCATCTCGGATGCAGTATTTTACAACATTCCTGGCATATCGGCCCCTACTTCTCGGTGGGAACATTATATACGTCTATAACGTATCACAACCTAACCTAACCCATCTAGCCCCTCGCTCGTAATGTTTTACAGAATCCCGTTCCTGTCGTCCCGTACATCTCGGTTGGGACATTATATACGTTTACAGCGATATATATCCTAACGTAAGGCAGGCTAACATCTCGGATGAAGTCTTTTACAACATTCCTGGCGTATCGGCCCCTACTTCTCGGTGGGAACATTATATACGTCTATAGCGTATCACATCTAAACATAACCCATCTAGGCCCTCGCTGGTAATGTTTTACAGAATCCCGTTCCTGTCGTCCCGTACATATCTGTTGGGATATTATATGCGTCTATAGCGTTATATATCCTAACCTATGGCAGGCCATCATCTCGTATGTAGTATTTTACAACATTCCTGGCGTATCGGCCCCTACTTCTCGGTGGGAACATTATATTCGTCTATAACGTAATATAAGCTAACCTAACACATCTAGCCCATCGCTGGTAATGTTTTACAGAATCCCGTTCGTGACGTCCCGTACATCTCGGTTGGGATATTATATTCGTCTATAGCGTTATATATCCTAACCTAAGGCAGGCTATCACCTCGGATGTAGTATTTTACAACATGCATGACGTATAGGCCCCTACTTCTCGGTGGGAACATTATATAGGTCTATAACGTAATATAAGCTAACCTAACACATCTAGCCCCTCGCTGGTAATGTTTTACAGAATCCCGCTCGTGACGTCCCGTACATCTCGGATGGGATATTATATACGTCTACAGCGATATATATCCTAACGTAAGGCAGGCTAACATCTCGGATGCAGTATTTTACAACATTCCTGGCGCATCGGCCCCTACTTCTCGGTGGGAACATTATATACGTCTATAACGTATCACAACCTAACCTAACACATCTTGCCCCTCGCTGGTAATGTTTTACTGAGTCCCGTTCGTATCGTCCCGTACATCTCGGTTGGAATATTATATTCGTCTATAGCGTTATATATCCTGACATAAGGCAAGCTATCATCTCGGGTGTAGTATTTTACAACATTCCTGACGCATCGGCCCCTACTTCTCGGTGGGAACATTGTAACGGTCTATAACATAATATAACCTAACCTAACACATCTAGCCCCTCGCTGGTAATGTTTTACAGAATCCCGTTCGTGTCGTCCAGTACGTCTCGGTTGGGAAATTACATACGTCTACAGCGTTATATATCCTAACCTAAGGCAAGCTATCATCTCGGATGCAGTATTTTACGCCATTCCTGGCGTATCGACCCCTACTTCTCGGTGGGAACATTATATTCGTCTATAACGTATCAAAACCTAACCTAACCCATCTAGCCCCTCGCTGGTAATGTTTTACAGAATCCCGTTCATGTCGTCCCGTACATCTCGGTTGGGACATTATATACGTTTACAGCGATATATATCCTAACGTAAGGCAGGCTAACATCTCGGATGAAGTCTTTTACAACATTCCTGGCGTATCGGCCCCTACTTCTCGGTGGGAACATCATATACGTCTATAACGTATCACAACCTAACCTAACCCATCTAGCCCCTCGCTGGTAACGTTTTACGGAATCCCGTTCCTGTCGCCCCGTACATCTCGGTTGGGATATTATATACGTCTACAGCGATATATATCCTAACGTAAGGCAGGCGAACATCTCGGATGTAGTATTTTACAACATTCCTGTCGTATCGGCCTCTACTTCTCGGTGGGAACATTATATTCGTCTATAACGTAATATAACCTAACCTAACACATCTAGCCCCTCGCTGGTAATGTTTTACAGAATCCCGTTCGTGTCGTCCCGTACGTCTCGGTTGGGATATTATACACGTCTACAGCGTTATATATCCTAACCTAAGGCAGGCTAACATCTCGGATGCAGTATTTTACGCCATTCCTGGTGTATCGGCCCCTACTTCTCGGTGGGAACATTATACACGTCTATAACGTAACATAACCTAACCTAACCCATCTAGCCCCTCGCTGGTAATATTTTACAGAATCCCGTTCGTGTCGGCCCCGTACGACTCGGTTGGGACATTATAAACGTCTACAGCGATATATATCCTAACGTAAGGCAGGCTAACATCTCGGATGTAGTATTTTACAACATTCCTGGTGTATCGGCCCCTACTTCACAGTGGGAGCATTATACACGTCTATAACGTAACATAACCTAACCTAACCCATCTAGCCCCTCGCTTGTAATATTTTGCAGAATCCCGTTCGTGTCGTCCCATACGTCTCGGTTGGGGCATTACATACGTCTTTAGCGTTATATATCCTAACCTAAGGCAGGCTATCATCTCGGATGCAGTATTTTACAACATTCCTGGCATATCGGCCCCTACTTCTCGGTGGGAACATTATATACGTCTATAACGTTTCACAACCTAACCTAACACATCTAGCCCCTCGCAGGTAATGTTCTACAGAATCCCGTTCGCTTCGACCCGTACATCTCGGTTGGGATATTATATACGTCTATAGCGTTATATATCCTAACCTAAGGCAGGCTATCATCTCGGATGTAGATATTTACAACATTCATGGCGTATCGGCCCGTACTTCTCGCTGGGAACATTATATACGTCTATAACGTAATATAACCTAACCTAACACATCTAGCCCATCGCTGGTAATGTTTTACAGAATCCCGTTCGTGACGTCCCGTACATCTCGGTTGGAATATTATATACGTCTATAGCGTTATATATCCTAACCTAAGGCAGGCTATCACCTCGGATGTAGTATTTTACAACATTCATGACGTATAGGCCCCAACTTCTCGGTGGGAACATTATATAGGTCTATAACGTAATATAACCTAACCTAACACATCTAGCCCCTCGCTGGTAATGTTTTACAGAATCCCGTTCGTGTCGTCCCATACGTCTCGGTTGGGACATTATATACGTCTACAGCGTTATATATCCTAACCTAAGGCAGGTTAACATCTCGGATGCAGTATTTTACGCCATTCCTGGCGTATCGGCCCCTACTTCTCGGTGGGAACATTATATACGTCTATAACGTATCACTACCTAACCTAACTCATCTAGCCCCTCGCAGGTAATGTTCTACAGAATCCCGTTCGTTTCGTCCCGTACATCTCGGTTGGGATATTATATACGTCTATAGCGTTATATATCCTAACCTAAGGCAGGCTATCATCTCGGATGTAGTATTTTACAACATTCATGACGTATAGGCCCCTACTTCTCGGTGGGAACATTATATAGGTCTATAACGTAATATAAGCTAACCTAACACATCTAGCCCCTCGCTGGTAATGTTTTACAGAATCCCGCTCGTGACGTCCCGTACA